>PVJC01015527.1:0-34928 GCA_004026665.1 Murina feae
CTTTTATTAGTTTAGACTAGGAGCCCAGTTCCTCAGCCCAGCCTGCCCCTTCTCACACATTGGGAGCCCTCAGGGGGTGTCCTACTGACACCTTAGGCCTGCTCCCTGCTCCCCTTGGGGAGTGGGCCTAAGCTGCAGTCTGGCCTCCCTTTGTGGGAGGCGACCAGGCTAATCAGGGGAAGCCACCAGACCTATAACCCCACTGCTGCAGCCACTGCCAGTCACCACAGCCACCAAGGTGTTTTCATCAACACGGACTCCAGTCCCTTTACCGTGAAGAAATGACAACTTTCTTTAGGCATTTTCAAGATGTGTCTTTCATAGGATATGACATTCCTTTCTTTTCTTTTCTTCTCTTCTCTTCTCTTCTCTTTTCTCTTCTTTTCTTTTCTTTTCTTTTCTTTTCTTTTTTATCCTCACCTGAGGATATGTTTCCACTGATTTTTAGAGAATGTGGAAGAGAAGGGAAAAACAGAGAGAAACATCAAAGTGAGAGGAACACTTTGATTGGTTGCCTCCTGCTTATGCCCTGACCTGGGCCCCGGCCAGGGAGGAGCCTGCAACCTAGGTACATGCCCTTGGTCAGAATTGAACCCACACCCTGCAGTCAGCAGGTTGAGGCATTATGCACTGAGCCAAACCAGCTAGGGCAGGATATGACATTTCTTAGTCCTCCAGCAGCAGACCTTCATTTTTTTCTTCAGGAGTGTGGTGGAAACACCCTAGATCACCTTTAGGGATTCTTATTACCCAAGTTACTAAGAATATCACCAGTGGCATACAGGGAGCTTAGCCAATGAGCAGTAAGGGAAGGTGTTTCCTCTGTAGTTCACTCCCATCACTGGCTCCACCCCTGCCCCTCCAATCCCAGTTCCACCCCTGCCCAGGCCTGTAACCTCTGGCCAAGGCTGCAGGCCTGGGCAGGGGATCCCCAGACCCCTGTGATCACCAGCTCTGCCCCTGCCCCCTCCAATCACTGGCTCTGCCCTTTCCCATTCCTGAGGCCTCTGATCGCCTGTTCTGTCCCTTGGGCCCCCTGCCTCCCCTGCCGCCTGCCTGGCTAACATGCCTGACCACTTCAGTGGTGGGGCTGAGCTGGACTGGGAGCCTCCATCTTGTGGCCATGGGGGCGGTCATCTTTGTGACAGAGTGACACCTAATTTGCATATTGCTCTCTTATTAGATAGGATATATATTATGTATTTCAGAGAGGAAGTGAGAGAGAAACATCAAATGAGGGAGACTCATTGATCAGCTGCCTCCTGCCAGCCCCCAACTGGTGTTTGAGCCTGCAATCCAGGCATATGCCCCAACTGAGAATCAACCCATGACCTCCTGGTTCATAGGTTGATATTCAATCACTGAGCTACACCAGCCAGGCTGTATCACAGCTTTTTTATTCACTCATCTACTGATAGACACTTGTGCTGCTTCCAAATCTTGGCTATTGTAAATAATGGTACATATATTCTTTCCAATTAGTGTTTCAGTTTTCTTTGGCTATATTCCCACAGGTGGAATTGCTGGTCATAAGGCAGTCCATTTTTCATTTTTAGAGGTACTGCTTCCTACAGTGGTTGCATCAGTCTGCATTCCCACCAACAGTGCATGAGGGTTCCCTTTTCTCCACATCCTCAACCAACACTTGTTTGTTGATTTCTCGATGTTAGCCATTCTGACAGGAGTGAGGTGCTAACTCATTGTGGTCTTAATTTGCATTTTCTGATGATTAGTAATGAAGAGCATCCTTTCATATATCTATTGGCCATCTGTATGTCTTCTTTGGAGAAGTGTCTATTGAGGTCATTTGCCCATTTCTTAATTGGATTATTTGGATCTTTTTTTCAGTGTTGAGTTTATAAGTTCCTCACAAATTTTGGATATTAAGTCCTTATCAGATGTATTGGTGAATATATTCTCCCATTCAGTGTGTTGTCTTTTCTCTTTTTTTTTTTTTTATGCTTTCCTTTGCTGTGCAAAACTATTTAGTTTGATGTAGTTACATTTATTTATTTATTTATTTCCCTTGCCCAAGGAGATAAATCAGAAAAAATATTGCTATGAGAAATGTCCCAAGATTTTATTGCCTATGTTTTACCTTAGGATTTTTATGGTTCCAAGTATAACATTTAAGTTTTAATCCATTTGAGTTTATTCTTGTGTATGGTGTAAGAAGGTGATCTAGTTTCACTTTTTGCACATTATCGTTTCCATTTTCCCAACACTATTTATTGACTAGTCCTCTGACTCTTTTAATAGTTCAATTCAGCCTCTGAACAACAGACAATTTCAACAAAACCTTCTAGAAGACCAATAGAAAATAAGCCTCCTGTGGATTACATATGACCTGATACTATGGCAAGTGAACTAAACTGAAAATAAAGCCAGGACGCCTTATGAGCTTCTTTAAGGATACTGAGGGGCACGTGAGTTAAAATAACCATTGTACAATTTAGTGTGTGTATGTGTGCATATGGGACCGTGCTCACACGTGTATTAATTTTTAATAAAAATGTGACTAATTATGGAGAAAGCCCATTCAGTACTGCATACCTCTAGGAGGACCTTGTCATTTAAGACCACTGTGAAATCTTCTCAGAGAAATCCTGAAAACATTAGGACAGATTAAAAAAGAAACTATTCCTTACTCCATTTCTCATCATTTTTTTCAGATGTATCAGCACAGGTCACACGGCAATTTAAGAGCAAGGCTAGGGCACAGAACATTCTGAGCATATACTTTCTATAAATTGTCATTATTCCCAAATGGAAAAAAAACACAAGAAAATGTTAAAAGTTTAAAATTTGTTTACTAATAAGAAAGCCTAAGCAATACACAGACTTTATATAAGCCACCCACACAGCCAATAATATGCAACTCAGAAGTTAAGCCATCCTTGGTGAAACTCACCACAGTGTTCAGTCTAGTAAGGTAAATGCCTACAATGAATCTAGAATACACACAGTCACACACAGCAGACATAAAAGTGACAGTGACACTGTTGACAGCGGCCAGTGACAAAGCAAGGCAAAGGCAGATGAAGGACGTCACAGCTACATCCTTGGGACCTGTGATTAGCTTCAGCCCAAGAAAAGTGGAAAGATAAATGCAGAGAGGACAAGCCAATGTTTAGATTCCTTCTGGTCTGTAGATTCCTTCCCACTGACTCAGCTCTAATTCATTCCTAGACTAAGTAAATAATTGCTCCAAGGAAAGTAGGGGGTAGAGGGACAGTAGGTCTTTCCCCAAACAGCAGTGAGATGAAAGACAGGGAAGTGAATACCCATTCACCTACACAAGGAAGGAACCCGGCAGAATCACCTAATGCAGCGATTCTCAACCTGTGGGTTCCTCCCCTTTGGAGGTCGAATGACCCTTTCACAGGGGTCGCCTAAGACCATCCTGCATATCAGATATTTACATTACGATTCATAACAGTAGCAACATTACAGTTATGAAGTAGCAACGAAAATAATTTTATGGTTGGGGGCCACAACATGAGGAACTGTATTTAAAGGGCCAGAAGGTTGAGAGCCACTGACCTAATGGGTGGGAAAGGGTTTAGAGCTTGGCTACAGGTCTGTGCAGTCAGAGCCACACTCTAAGGCCCTCACAGTGTGGTTGGAGGGCGATAATTTACCACACCATTTAAGAGCACACCATTTTATTATGTTTCTATAATTTTAAAAGCTATTCTGACACTGTAAAACTATAAAGTTGGACTTTTATAAATTATTCTTTTGAAGGAATATGAGCAGGCTTACAAGAAATGTGCAGAAGGCAGAGGTTATGGGGGAGAAATTGAAAACCTTGCTTCAATATCCTTTACAGGCGCAAGATGTCGGTCTTTGATCTCTTAAGAAATGGAGAACTAGGGGTTCCCAAGGCCTAGTTCCCAGGAACTCAAAATATACAATTCTATGGGAGGTCCACTGTGGAGAGAGCCGAGTTTTCTGAAAAGGAAGGGCAAGGAAGCAGCCTTCTTCTCTGCTCTGCCCTGGAAAGGGAACGTGATGAGAAAAAGAAGCAGGGGACAAGGAGCAGATGGGTCTGACAGCAGTGACCACAGCTGTGAGTCTACGGAGGTCATTAGCACTTTAAATATTAACTCTTTGGGTCTGTAAACAGTGCACACTGTAAAATGTGGGACTCGGGTCAGGCTAAGATAGCCCCACAGATGAAGAAACTGACTTTCACCAGGAGAGCAGAACAAGTATTACTAAGAAGTCATGACAAACCTAATACAACAGGAGCAGAAATGTGAACCACAAACGTGTATTTTTCTATTCATTCTCTTTTACTTCCTGTGTTTATTTCTCATTATTTACCAGTAACATCTTTTTTTTTGAGGGGGGGGGGGCGGGCCTTAAAGCCTGGTTTATCCATTGAGCAAAGAGAACAAGAGAAGGTGACAAGAGATCTACAGTGTTAGTAAATCTACATCTCCCAAGCCTGGCTGGTCAGGAGGCAGCAGCTGTTCAATCTGAAGGTGCTGGGGGATCAAGGGGGGCTGAGGTTAGTGAGATTAGCGAACCCTCTGATGTGAGTACACTGAAGCCAAGGAAGGAATGAATGCAGCTCTTCTTTTTCATCTTCGCCTGGACATTCCTGAAAGACTTGGAATGACTTGGATGGTATGCATAAAGCCCCCCTTCCATCATCACCTCACTCCATCTAAGTTCCAAATAGCCACAATCAGGTCTACAGAGCAGCCCAAATAACTAAGTCTTTCCATCATTCACCTGAAAATTCTGGTTTGGCCAAACCCCAAGGCTGAATTATGTTAGGTAAAGACCTGCCCACAGGCACAGTGGCTGTCAGCTTCCACACACAAACCCATCTTTGACTCCTCCCTTATCCCACCACTCACAATCAACCAGCTACAAAGCCCTGTTGCTTCTTCTGGTGCAATGTCAGTTGTATCCACTCCTTTTCTAGTGCCAGCAGTTCAGCACCATTATGCCACACGCCTGCATTACTGAGACAGACATCTAGATCTTCTCGAATTTGCACTCTTCTCTGTACTTTTCCTTTATTCTTCTGCTGGATTAATCTTGAAATACCACTTCGATGTCACCACTCTCCTAAAAGAAATCAACTTTTACCCACTCCCCATAGGCTTCAGAATCAAAGTTTCATGCAACTAATCAGTATTTGCTTCAATGTGAGCACTAGCTTCCTTTCTAGACTAAGCATATTCTTTTGATTACTTGTTTTCCTGCTTCACACTGGGTAAATTCTAGGTAATTGATTCTGCCGCATGGGGCCAACTGTAATGGAAAACGAATGTGTAAACTGTGTTCAGTGCCATCATAGGGACAATGGCAGCACAGAGGAAGGTGTGCAAAGCTTCCTGAGAGGGTTCAGAGGCTTTGCAGAAAGGTGACAACTAGGCTAAGCCCTACAAGATGTTTCAGATTTAAGGAGGCTGCTAATTAAACAAACTGATTGGCACTCTAAACAGATAAAAAGAACAAGCAAAGGCTGAGCTCCTGAGTCCTAGTTCCCAAGAACTGAAAATACAGAATTCCATGGGAGGTTCACTGTGGAGAGAGCATTTTCATGGTTTCACTTTTCATATTTAAATATCTGATCCAACCTGAATTTGTTTTAGTGTAGAGACCTACTTTCCTATCCCTAAGCCAAGGTTTCCTAATTGCTCAAATGCCAAATATTGAAAAATTCATCTTTCCACTGTCTTGAAATGCTAAATGTTATTTTATACTAAATATTTGTCTTAGATTCTATTTCTGAATTTCCTATTCTGCTCCACTGATCTTTCTATTCATTAGAACTCAAAAATGCAAATCTTAAGGTGAAAATTTCAATGGATCTACCTACGTAAAAATTAAAGACAACACAGACATGTTAACAGAAAAGTGGCAGGCTGATAGAGAGGTTTACTGTGGCTAAGAAAATGAATTGACAGCTAGAATACATAAAAAGCTCTTGAAAATCAACAAGAAAGACAGGAAACTCATTAGGAAAAAGGAACAAGAACTATGATTAAGCATATATGAGAGAGAAAACCCAAGTGACTAAACAAAAGAAGTCCAAGTTAAAAGGATATGGTAAAATTGGAACCCACATGTTGAGTGTTAAACTAGTACAACCATTCTCTAGACTAATCTGACCCTAGTTAGTGAAATTAAACATGTCCTGTGAGCCCCAAATCCCACTAGTCCAGAGGAAGTCTCTCTCAGGAAAGGAGGGTAACATTTGCAAGGTTGGTTACGGTGTTGTTTGCTGCAGAGCAGTGCTGGCAGCAACCTAGGTTCATAACCCACTATAAATTCTAATAACAAGTAGAAACCTGATAAATGCTTTTACTGTGGAATACTGTGCATCAGTTGGGAGCAATCAAATGGACAATGGCATGCACAGATATTAATATGTGTTGAGTGAAAAGTTGTAATTGTATTCTTAGCACAATTCCACTGACAGAAGTTTAAAACAGACATAACACTGTCTTGTACATCCATGCCCAGGAACAGATGCCAATGGTAGGGATGAGTGGGTGAGTGGGGTACATCACTTGATTATACAATAGTATCATCTGGTCAGTTATTCACTGAAGGCCTCCTGTTTGTCATGCACCTGACTCCTATTGCTGGAAAAATGGAAAAGGATGATTTGGGTTTGAAGAATAATTACTTATGAGATCATTTTATCACCTGGGAACCTTTGAAGGGCCCAGTATCTAAGAAGATAATATAGGACTGATCAGTTCTAATTTAATGAGGAAAAAGAGAAGACAATCTAAAAACTGGGTGCACTTTCAGATGGAAATGCTGAAATGGCATGGTTTTAATAGGAAAAGAAAGAAACCCTGAAGATGAACTTTTCTTAGATCACAAGTGAGCTAAAAATCTACCTGGGAAAGGTTGACCAGATCCAATTTATGGAAGACTCTAAGCTGGAACTATGAATGGATTCCCTCACGTTCAACTATAAGGCTTGGTACTTCTAGGTGGGGGGAAGGAAATCATATCCTGTAAGACTTAGATTCCCAACAGGCAGGCTAAACAAAATCACAGGGGTTATTATTGTCTATGCTAATTCTAAACATGAATAGGAAACTTATCCACCTTAACCAAGTGATGTGGAACTAATTTTGCTTAGCATGTCTGTAATACACTTTAAAAGAGAACTGCTCCAACTCATTGCCAAGGTAAACTCTTCACAAAAGAGAATATCCAGGTGCGAATCCTAGGATTCTGAACCCCATGGACGCCATGATACAGGTTTGTAGGCCCTCATCTCTGTCTAGTCACCCACTATTAACCACAGCGCTAAGGTACAGGCAGCAGAAGCACAGCTTAGCTGGGAAAGAGATAGAAATAAGCTTCTTAAAAATCTCCCCCCTCTCCTTCCCACGTCTATACTAGGGCAGGATCAATGCTCCATGAAAGCCCTACTCTTTGATCTCTCATTTTCTCCTACTTCCATTCACAGGAATTTTATGAAGACTTGTTGCCAAATCTACAAAAACAACCTTGGGACAAATTATCTTTAAAGCTATACCGTAAGAAACCCTAACAACAAAGTGATTATTTAAAAAATATAGGTTTTTTTCTTAACCTTTTAGAACATTAAAAATGAAGGAGTTCTACAGTGGAATTGTTTCTGAGCCATGAATGGGCTTTTTCATATGGTTAAGCAGTGGGTGGAAATAAGGAGAATGACCATCTTTGGTGAAAAGACCACACTCTTTGATGAAATAGTCAGTGAACACAAAATACTAGCATTATTGGCCTTAATGCTAGTAGCTCTAGACAACATTTGTTCATCTCAACATGTATTGATGTGATAGGCACTTTGCTCTGATTTACTTAAACGAAGAAGAAACTTTTATAGTTTCTCCTTGGTTCTGTGTTAATTCCTGTGACATGTGTTGACAAAAATGAATTTTATAATTAGAAATTAACTACTGTATTTTCTAGCGTATAAGATGACTTTTTAACCCAGGAAAATCTTCTCAATAGTCGAGACTAAACTTCTGAAATGGTAAAAATGGTAGAGGGAGAAAGCAGAGGAGGTAGTTGGGTCACTTCTCTCACTAGCCTTCTCGTTATTTGAGAAGATTTTTGAGATTTTCTTGGGTTAAAAAGTCGTTTTATACGCCGGAAAATACGGTAAGTGATGGAACTATAAATGATGCCAATTCTCTCTCTCTCTCTCTCTTTTTTTTTTTGCCAATTCTCTTTTATATTGTTTTAATAGAGGCCCCGTGTACAAATTCATATATGGAGGTGTGTGTCCCTCAGCCCGGCCTGCACCTTCTTCCAATCCGGGACCCCTCAGGAGATGTCCGACTGTGGTTTAGGCCTGATCCCGCAGTTGGACATCCCTCTCACATTCCAGGATCGCTGACTCCTAACTGCTCACCTGCCTGCCTGCTTGCCTGATTGGCCCTAACTGCTCACCTGCCCGCCTATCTGGTTGCCCCTAACTTCTCTCCCCTGCCTTCCTGGTTACCCCTAACTGTTCTCCCCTGCTGGCCTGGTCACCCCTAACTGCTCTCCCCTGCCGGCCTGGTCGCCCCTAATTTAAGGTGACCAGACGTCCCGCTTTTGGCGGGAGAGTCCTGGTTTTTAACAATTTATCCCATGTCCCGCAGTGTTTTAAAAAAGTCCCGATTTTTGGAAAGACACATGTACTACTCTTTGTAATATTTTAAGAAATAAAAAAAAAATAAGAACCCCCCCTCCCCGTCAATGGTGTCCCGCTTTACCAATGTTAAAATATGGTCACCTTACCCTAATTGCTCTCCCCTGCTGGCCTGATCACCCCTAACCGCCTCTGCCTTGGCCTTTGCCACTGTTGCTTTGTCTGGAATATGTCTGGTCTAATTAGTATGTTACCCTTTTATGAGTATAGACTAGGGGCCCAGTGCACAAAAATTTGTGCACTCGGGGGATGGGGGTCCCTCAGCCCAGCCTGTGCCCTCTTGCAGTCTGGGACACCATGCAGGGGGGTGACCACCTGCTGGCATGCCTGGCCAGCCTGGGTGAAGGGCTGAGGGCCATTTTCAGGCTGCCCACAGCCCCTTCAGGGTTTGTGCATATGGGGGGTGGGAGGGCTGGTGAGTGCAGGCCTGGACGTTTCCCACCGGAGGGCCCACGATCGCACATGCCTGGTGGGCCCACACCACTGAGGGGACACACCTGGCACAGAGCTGGGTGGCGAGCCAGGGGCAGACACTGGTGCAAGATCCCTCGGTGGGGCCCTGCTGCTGAGCAAACACACCCGGGGTGGAGCTGGGCAGTGAACTGGCTTTGGATTCTCCGCACTGTATAGCAGACGCTCCCGCACGCCCTGTGGAGGCCCCTGGGGGGGCGGATGAAGGTAGCGGACCCTGGATGGGTGCTCCCGCACACCCCCGAGGAGGCCCCCAGGGCAGAGCCAGGCAGTGAACCTGGGACGGGCGCTCCTGGACGCCTCAAGGAGGCCCCAGGCCGGACCCCCCCCAACACTGAGCTGACACACCTGGCACAGCTATGCCAGCCACGGAGGCTCCCAGTACAGAGCTGCCCTGCCAGCCTCCATCTTGGCTGGGTTAATTTGCATACAGCTGCTCTGACTGGCTGGTGGGCGTGGCCATGAGCAGAGGCTCAGCCAGCCTAGGCAGGCAGTTGCAACAGAAGCCTTTGGTTTGCTCTAGCTCCATGGCTGCTGGCCTCCATCTTGGCTGGGTTAATTTGCATACAGCCACTCTTATTGGCTGGCAGGCGTGGCTTAGGTGTCTTGGGTAACGGTCAATTTGCATAGTACTCTTTTCTTATATTAGATTAACCCTATTCATAAGTTAAAGGAAACTGAGTACTGAAGTTCTTTCTTTATATTATTCACCTTTGATCAAGGCTTTAAAAACATTCTTGACTAAATTAACCATTTCATTTCTCACCTAAAAATAATTTATAGGCAAGCTCCATAAAATGAGTTTAGTCTAGTTATCACAGCACATCTGATAATTCTGAGCAAGACTCAGTTCAAGCTCCAATTTACACATGAAGTACAGTCTCTGTAACCTTCCATCCTAAAGAGATACGTATAGATATGCGTACTCTACTAGCTGACCCAGTAGAGAGATACAAGTAGTTGTTGGTCCTATAGTTAATTTTCTTCCAAGTTTTCTACTGTCCAAAACTTTGCTAAAAATAAAACAAAAAGTCCAACATTCACCAGTGAATTTCAAGTAGTACTTAAATAATCTCTTTAACATCCTGGATTACTTTTGATACCACAAGCCTGTCAAAGTTGGCACTTTTCATTTTCCTAATCAATGCTTCCAGGGAACCTATCTGTAAGAACAGAGGGCTTTAGTGTCTCTTTAGAATCTGCCCTAACCTCATCTCGTCAACCTTACTTCCTACAATATAAATCCTTTCTCCATCCTTGTGCCCTAAATGTGCTGCTCAGCTGTGAGCTACACTGTGACTGCTTCCTCTGTCACACTCCTCTCAGTCTTCAAAGTCTGTCTCAAAAACCGTGCCAGACCTTGTCAAACCTTCCTTCATAGTGGCTCCTCTTCACTGACCTTGATCATCACATCTGGTTTCTTATGAATGTAATTCTTTTCCCTCAATTAGACTATAAGCTCTTTGTAGGCAAAGCTCTCTCTCTTTTAATATAACCACAGGATTTTGGAAAGTATTTGTCACAAAATATAGACTTAATTATCCATTACTTAAACAAAATTTATATTTTAAAATCTTAAAACCATCTTATTTTTCATAGAAAAATTAGAGTCCTTTAAACAGACCTCTGATCTAAAAGAAAGCTTAAACACTTAGAGGAGTGTTCATATTGTTGTGGTGACCATCCTTTATCCTTTATCCCCTATATTGCATATAGAGGCCAAATCCTTCAAATTTAGGAGAAATTACTCTCATTTAATCAATGGATTTCAATCAAGGGCAAGTGGGAAACAGAAGGTGTGTGTGTAGGCGGGGTGGGGGGGGGGGAGACTTTAAATACAGCCAAGAAGAAACACTTCACTTAACTTCACAAATATGTGAAAAAACTGGTACACCAGACCCACTAAACTGATAATGCTCCAAATGTTAACATGCAATAAATATCACTAGAATGCATGCCCGTGTACATCTGCAGATGCAACCCATGGCCAAAATTAATTTCAAAAATGGATCTCCACACAAACAAGCTGAAGTAAAATAAACACGTAGTAACTTTTCTTTAGTTTGGGCTGTTTCTCAAAGTCAAGAAACCAAAAACCTCGGAAAGAAAAGAATGCTTCCAAAAATATTCAGCAGGCAAACTAGCAAAGGAGGACTGTCTTCCTGCACTGTAAATCGAAGGGAAAGCCACCGCAGCTCGAGGCTGGCTGGTGCTGGGAAGGTTGGGAGTGCAGAGTTAGTTTTGTTCTGGAGTTTTCAAATGTTGATGTGCTTAATGGTTTAGCATCTGCTTCATGATGCTGCCTTTTCTCTGATTGGACTTTTTCTCTTCTTCTGAAATGTCTTCAGTAAGAATTTAGGACCTTAAGCTCTAACTGCCACTAGAGGGTATTAAATACAATTGAACATTTTAAAGGCTAGTAGTTTCACTTCTCCAGAGCGATTACCATGCTTTCATTTAGATTTTTTTTAAAGCTCTTTCTGAACAATGTAGGAAAACAAGGTTGACTTCAGACTGTCTCAACTGTGAATAGTTTCAACTATTAATAGGAGGCAGTATTTTCCTCAGGGCCATACACCACATGAAAGTAATTGATTCGCCCACACTAAGCAAACAAGTTCAGGATAGAGGCCTTGTCTAGGCAAGCTGGTTCGCAGGCCCCGAGGGAAGAAGTCTCCTACTACCAGTTTTCTATCATCATTTGAACAGAAAATGTGGAAATTAGATTTTCCTAACGTAGAACCTCACCTGAGAACAACCTGTCTAGATTTCAGTTTAGTACCTGGTAACAAAACAGATGATGCAGGAGGAAGCAAACAGACAAACACTACCAAGGGGGAAACCTAGTTCTGTTGGATGAAATATTTGCAAAGATAGAACCTTAAAAATTTTATTCTTCGCTCCTTTAAAAAAAAAATGACATTCTACATGTCAACTGCATTTCTGGATTCTTTAGTAAATTTAAAAAAGAAGAAAATTCCAGTTTCGGTTGTTTTGTTGTGAAACAAGTTTGTATGCTTTCTTTTTATTTATTCAGCAAAGACTACCAGAGCTCCCACTAAGTGCTACTCTGGTGAGATAAAATGTAGTACTTCTTACTTAGAGGCAATAATTATACCTTATTGTTCTATAATGTTGTTTTTTTCTGAGAAGCCCCAAATTCTTAGCTAAATTTTTCATTCATTGTCAAAAATAAAAACACAGCTAACTTAGAGAATGTTCCTTTAGCATTGGAATTTATAAACCCTGGTCAGACTGGAAGCAGACATCTTACTTATATATCTTATCTCAAAGTGAACAGATTTAAATCCAAGCCAGGGAATGCACAGCTCACACAAGACCTGCTGGGTCAATCCACTGCATCAAACTTTAATCCTATCTTCCAAAATCTCTTTGCTAGCCCTGTTCGGGGAAAAGGAATAAGAACATTTAACCTGTGGATGTGTATACAGAGGCTAACTTCTCCTCAGACTCTTCTTAGATACTCCCTGGAAACCTAGTAACAAATAGCTCAAATTACTCATTTCAAATCCAGGCCTTTGGGCACAACTCATATCCCAATTTTAATAGAGAGGAAGAGATAAGAGATTTTCAGTATTTTTCCAAGAAATGGGGACAACCAAACGTTTGTTGAAAAACCTGGATGACTCCAATTAAGAGCTAAGATGATACTAACACCAGAAATTCAAGGACTTCAAGGACTACCTATTAACTTCTCTGGGAGAAAACACAACCTTTCAGTAGCTCAAAAGTGGAGTCTGACAATTACTTAAGTCATGACAAAGGCCTCTTGGTAAACTTGCACCACCTTGGAAAACCCAAGCAAAACTAACATCCTGATGAAATGAGAATTAGCTGAGAAATACTATAAAAACACGGTATTTTTATGTGAATTTTCAAGTTCACTATTTTAAAAAATTATTTAAAATTATAATTGGCATACCATATTATATTCGTTTTAGATGTACAATACAGTGATCAGACATTTATATATCTTACAAAAGTGACCACCACAATAATCTAGTACCCATCAGACACCATGCAAAATTATGATATTACTGACTATATTCACTATGCTATACTTTACATTCCCATGACACTAACTTTATAACTGGCAGTTTGTACTTAATCCCCTTCACCCTTTTGCCCATTTTGCTCCCCACTCTCACCAAATTTGGTAATCATCAATTTAGTCTCTGTATCTAGGAGTTTGTTCCTGTTTCATTTGCTTATTTATTTGTTTTTGTGGTCCCACATAAAAATGAAATCATATGGTATTTCTCTTTCTATGTCTGACTTATTTCACTTAGCATAATATCCTTTAGGCTCATTCATGTTGTCACAAATGGAAAGATTTCATTCCACTTTATGGCTGAGTAATATTCCATTGTATATATGTACCACATCTTCCTTATTCATTAATCTATTGATGGACACTTAGGTTACTCCCATATCTTGGCTATTATAAACAATGCTGCAGTGATTATAGGGGTGCAGATAACTTTTTGAATTAGTGTTTTGTATTTCTTGAGATAAATACCCAGAAATGGGTCATAAGATAGTTCTATTTTTAATATTTTGAGGAACTGACATTGTTTTCCATAGTGGCTGCACCAGTTTACAATCTCACCTACAGTACCAACCGTACATGTGGGTTCCCTTTTCTCCTCATCCTCACCAATACTTGCTCTTTGTTAAATTTTTGATAATAGCCATTCTGACAGATGTGAGGTGATCTGCATTTCCCTGATGACTAGTGATGTTGAGCATCTTTATATGTACCTCTATGTCCTCTTTGGAGAAGTGTCTATACAGGTCCTCTGCCCATTTTTTTTAAATATATTTTTTATTGATTTTAGAGAGGAAGAGGGAAAGATAGAAACATCAATGATGAGAGAATCACTGCTCCGCTGCTTCCTCCACAATCAAGCCTGCAACCCAGGCACGTGCTCTAACTAGGAATCAAACCATGTTCTCCTGGTTCATAGGATGACACTCAGCCATTGAGCAATGCCGACTGGGCTACACATTTTTTAATTAGATTATTTTTTTGATGTTGAGTTGTATGAATACTTTATCTATTTTGCATATTAACCTCTTATCAGATGTATCATTTGCTAATGTCTTCTCCCATTCAATAAGTTGCCATTGCATTTTGTTGGTGGTTTCCTTCACAATTATTAAATTGAATAATATAAAGCTGTCATTTGTGTAGTTCAAAAATAGTTGAATATCAGTAATTTTATATGGTTAACTTAATGTTTTGGCATTGAACTGGTAATTAACATTGTAAAAAAGTGAAGTGTTTCTTGAAATGAAATTTTGATTTAAATATGGTTTTACTAGAGGGCTCGATGCATGAAATTCATGCACTGGGAGGAGGGTCCCTCAGCCCAGCCTGCGCCCTCTCACAGTCTGGGACCCCTTGCTCCTTACCGCTCAACTCACTGCTCCTTAGCGCTGCCATGGAGGTGGCAGAAGCTCCCACCACCACTGCTGTACTTGCCAGCTGTGAGCCTGGTTTCTGGCTGAGTGGTGCTCCCCTTGTGGGAGCGCACTGACCACCAGGGATTAGCTCCTGCCTTGAGCGTCTGCCCCCTGGTGGTCAGTGCGCATCATAGCGACCAGTCGTTCTGGTTGTTCTGCCGTAATGGTCGCTTAGGCTTTTATTATATAGACTAGTGGCCCATTGCATGAAGATTCGCGCAATAGGCCTTCCTTCCTCTGGCTGCTGGCACCTGTTTTCCTCAGACACCTGGGACCCAGGCCTTTGGTCCGGCTGCAGCAGTGAGGCTTTGCTTCTCCACTCCAGCTGCTCCCAGCCCCTCCTTTTTTTTTTTTTTTCCAGCTCCTCTAGTGGAGGCCAGGGCTGGCTGAAAGCCTGGGTTGCCTCTGGTAGCCCAGGCCCCAGGCACTCCTTGAGTGGAGGCCAGGGCCGGTGGGAAGCTCAGGCCGGGAGCAATCAAGCCTCCTGCTTGCTCCAGCTCCGTGGCTGCCGCCATCTTCAGTCATGTTCGGTCTTCGCTCCATGCCTGTGTATGCAAATTAACTGCTGTCTTTGTTGGGTTAATTTGCATAATTGTTCTGATTGGCTGGTGGGTGTAGTGGAGTGGGGGAGTGATGGTTAATTTGTATGTTTCTCTTTTATTAGTATAGATTACATGTTGATACTAAAATATTTTTCCTCAGAAGATATTGCTAAAATCATAATAGAGATCAATAGGGAAAAAAGTCTAATATACATTTTAAATATATATGACTCAAAGTGAAGTTGCCTGAATTAGCAGGAGTTTAATCAGTACATTCACTGGTTACCCAGTGTGTGGGGGATAGAAGTTAGCATATGAGGAAAGTGATGCCTGCAAGTTGAGTTAGCAAGTCAGAAAGAACTGGCTCTATTCTAGGTCATTAGCTCTCCACTCTAGAATAAAATAAAAGTTTAAAAAACTTCTTTGCACCAAAACTTCCATTTGACATTTTTGGTGTCCTTCCTTGTTTGTATCATCTTATCTTCATCTTTCTGTATTCCATTTCACAATCACGATCATCCCACTCAACTTCAAGTTATTCCTTCATATACAAATGTCTACTGCACAGCAAAACCAAAAACAAATCTGCTATCACAACCCTGCACATAAACCTTCAGTGCTGAATGCCCCAAAGTCAAGGCTAAACTCTTCATCACGACAATCAAAGCCACAGTCCTACCAGTCTAACTTTCCACTCTCCTCTCCTCATGGCCCAGCTCCAGTGCTCCATTCTCCCAACAGATGTTCTGACATCCATGAAAGAAAGTACCTCTGTCCTCTGCTCCCAAAAGACTTGTGGGCCTCTGGTATCAACTCACATTTGACATTTATTTTCTCTCCTTTACTAGATCATAGTTTCTCAAGGACAGGGAACACACCTTATTCATTTCTATATTATCAGTTGTGCTTCCCATGGTAGGAACGCAAATGTTTGTGAAAGATCTTTAAACCCTCTGAATCTCTTATTTTTAATTATATGTTTACTGTTGAAAGTATTCCACGTGTCCCCTTTTCCCCCATTGACCTCTTCTAGCCTGCCCTTGCCCTCTGCCCCAGGCCTTCACCAGCTATTGTCTGTGTCCATGGGTTGTGCATATATGCATACAAGGTCTTTGGTTGATCTCTTTCCACCCACCCACCCTTCCCTGCCTTCCCTCTGAGATTCCGCAGTCTGTTCTATGCTTCTGTATCTCTGGATCCATTTTGTTCATCAGTTTATTTTGTTCATTAGATTCCACATATGAATAAGATCATGTGACACTTGTCTTCCTCTGACTGTATTCACTTGTATTTCGCTTAGCATAATACTCTTCAGGTCCCTCCTTGCTGCCTGCCTCAAAAGATAAGAGATTCTTCTTTTTTTACTGCTGCATAGTATTCCGTGGTATAAATGTATACCTGTGTTTTTTTTCTCAACTAATTTACCGATGGGCATTTGGGCTGTTTCCAGATCTTAGCTATTGTAAATTGTGCTACTATGAACATAGGGGTGTATACA
Source organism: Murina feae (assembly GCA_004026665.1). Taxonomy (NCBI): domain Eukaryota; kingdom Metazoa; phylum Chordata; class Mammalia; order Chiroptera; family Vespertilionidae; genus Murina; species Murina feae. The sequence goes on from PVJC01015527.1 coordinate 16,670, forward strand.
TTATTTCTGAGTGGTGTTTTGAAACCCTCTGAATCTTTACAGATAATACCACGTGCACCATTTTGGAAGGTAAAAATCAACCAAACTAACCAGTTTAGTCTAATATATAAGACCACAGGCATTTTTTTTTTGGACACAGATAATTCCTTTAAGTAGATTGTGTAAAATAAACTATTTTAAATACACTCACAGAACTGGGTTTGTGAAGGAAAGCTGTGGAGAATCATTAATTCATAATCTCCAGTTTCAAGGTCTGAGAGGGGCTAAGACAGCCACTTTAATCCTGCCCCAAATTTTACTGACTAGGAAACCAAGTTCCTAGGATCACACAGCTATTTAGTGATGACACCTGAGGTGGATCCCTCACTTTCAGTTTAGTACTGCTCTTTTTCCCTATGCTCGGTTCTACTAACCTGTTAATTTGAATAAACAAATTGCAAGCTGCAAACATCAAAAACAGAACATAGGAGGACTAATTGTATTTGTATGCACAATTACTATCTCAATGCTCAACACACTGTAGTTGTCCTAACCGTCTACAAATATCACCGAATGAATAGATGAACAACTAAAATAAGCAAAATTTTAAATATTTCAAAGCACTAGTCAGACAACTAGTTTCCTAGAAGTAACAACAGAAGCCTGAAAGAGAAAACAGAAAAAAATATCAAAACAACAGAGTGAATATTTGAGAAGGAAGATCATATACAAACTGAGACCTACAAAAATAACTAAGCTTAAGCTAATACAAAAGAGAGTCAAATTGCTCAACAAATATTTCTCCAGAGAAGATCCATAAATAGCCAACAAGCACATGTAAAGATGCTCAACATTATTAGTCATTATGGAAATATAAATCAAAACCAAAATGAGATACTACTTCATGCCCACTAGAATGGCATAAAAAAAATTACAACCTTGGAAAAATTACAAGTGTTGGCGAGGATGTAGATAAACTAGACCCCTCCTACATTACTAGTGGGAATGTAAAATGGTGCAGCTACCATGGAAAACAGTTTGGTGATTCCTCAATAGGTTAAACATTGAATTATCATATCCATCAGGAATTCCACTCTTAGGTTTACTAGTAGACCCAAAAGAACTGAAAACAAGCGTTCAAACATATGCGCATAGCAAAATTATTCACCATAATCAAAAGGGAAAACAACCCAAATGTTCATGAACTGATGAATGTATAAACAAATTATGGTACATCCATCAATGAGATATTATTCAGTCTTAAAAACGAATGAGGTACTTACACATGCTACAGTGTGGCTGAATCTCAAAAGTATTGCTAAGTGCAACAAACCAGACACAAAAGGCCACGTATTGTATGATTCCATTATGTGAAATATCCAGAACAAACAAATTCATGAAGAGAGAAAGCAGACTAGAGGTTGCCGGGGACCAGAGTAGGGGGGAAATGAGGAAGTGACTGCTTAAATAGATATGGGTTTTCCTTTGGCGGGGGGATGAAACAGTTTTGGAACTAGATAGCGGTGATGGCTGCATAACATTGTGAATATACAGTTATTTACACTTTAAATATTGCAGTTTACTGAATGTCAATTATAACTCAGTAAGGATATTTAAATAAAAAAAGATGGGAAAAGATACAGCAAACAAATACTAACAACAGCAACAATGAAAAGATTACTTCTGGCTATATTACATGAGGCAAAATAGACTTTAAGGCAAAATCCTCAGTAGTGATAAAAGTAACTACGTAATGATGAAAGTTCAATCCCTATTAGACTTTGTATCTCTAACACTATAAACTTATAAATGCATATTGTCAGATACTAAAATATAAAGTTGTATGCACAGGTAATCTCAGAGCATCCGATGTGGTCAAATCCCCCATTATGGTGGGATCTTTCAGTATAGCTCAGTTATTAACAAGTTGAGAAGATACAAAGTTAGTGAGGAATAATGCAGTTAATGAAGTTCATTGAATGAATATCTGTAGACCTCTACAGAAAAAAATAAACACATATAATGTGGGTGCACCAAACTCCACTGATTTACACACTTTAACATGATAAAGTTAATATTATGTGTATTTTAGAGAAAGAGAGAGAGAGAGAGAGAGAGAGAGAGAGAGAGAGAGAGAGAGAATCAAGTCTTTACAGTGCTAGGGTCTTCAGAAATATCCAGTCTGATTACATCCATAAAGAGCTATCATATCCTGCTCCAATATGGCAAGGTGCAGTGTTCTGCCCTATACATTTCTTTACCCGTCTGCATGGACTGTAACCCAGCACCTACTTTCTTAAAACAGGCTTCAAGATTAATGCCGTGAGTCCTCAAGAAGAACGGGGCATTATTTTTTTAAATATGTTTTTATTGATTTCAGAGAGGAAGGGAGAGGGAGAGAGAGATAGAAACATCTATGATGAGAGAGACTTGTTGATCAGCTGCCTCCTGTATGCCCCTTATTGGGGACTGAGCCCACAACCTGGGCATGTGCCCTGAACAGGAATCAAACTGTGACCTCCTGGTTCATAGGTCAACTTTCGACCACTGAGTCCAACCGGCAGCACAGGGCATTGTTGAGAGGTGCAGCTTCACTGTGGTTCTCCACAGAGGCTGTTACCAGTGACTCCACTCCACCTGACCTCACTGTGTCAGTGAACAGAGGCTTTTCTGTAAGGGCCCTGGGCTCCTTCAATGATCCACCAGGGGGATGCTGCAGGATATTAGAGGGAGGGAGAGTTGCAGAGCCCATCATCCTTAGAGCACAGGTAGGAAGCCGCCATCACTGCCACCAAAAAGAGCATGGAAACTGAAATGAAATGCTGCCCTTCACCGGCAAAGGAAAGAGCTCAGGTTCTGGGATGCTCCTAGGATTCCCTGGCACCTTCCCCCAAATGGCCTCTGTGCCACTGGCAGCTGTCCCACAACCATGCAGATAAGAAGCACTTGAACTTTTTGTTCCAGAGGATCTCCTGTTCTCTGCTTCGCCCAAGCCTTTCACCTCTCTTCCTTCAGTCTTAAGGCTTCCAATCCACCTCTTGTAGTCATTTGAGATGATGGTTAGAATCAACACAGGGCGACAACTATAGGCTCCTTAAGTGTCCGAGAACTTTGGAACCAGGGCCAGGTGTATCTTCAGCTCCCAAGGATGGCTTACTTGATCTGCTTTTAATCAGTTTGGGCCATGTGGCTGTTATCTATATGTTTGTATGCTCAATGAGTAGCTCAGGGTCTGCACACGGTAGGTGCTCAGTCTGCAAAGATGGCTGATGACTTAATGAACCGCAGTGCCTGCACCAAAACAGGCAAATCCCCCTGCCACAGAGAGGCCACCGGGGAGTCAAACACATTCAAACTTTCTTAAAAGCATCTCTCTTTCCAGCCTTCTCTAAACTAGTATTCTCATTTTGGCTTTCTGATCTCTAGTAATGGAGAAAATGTGTCACTTTTGAATGATTAGCATCCAGAAATTTCAGAGGAAAAGCTCATTGGAAGTGCTGTTAGCAAGAACTATATCCAGTCACTTAAAAACGGCTATTACTGATTCGGGCAAGAAAATACACAGGATTCCATACATACGTTGTCAAGTTTGGCAGGAGATTTTAGACAACTTCCACCCTTCCCACCCAATCCCAAGTAAATGGGGCATTTGTTTGTATTTCCACATTGACCTCATGAAGGAAAATACCTCCTCCACCTAGAAAAACAATCTAGCATTCAGACATGGAACTTTGAGGGCAAACTTAGTAGTGCCTGTTAGAGCACTAAATAGGCGGTGCTTAAAAAAATGAAGCAGAGAAGTATCTTTAGTAAAGGTTTCTCCTGAGAGCATTTTCCTCAAGTGTACACTTAAACCTGGTTTACTATTTCTATACCTTTTGGAAAGACAGGTTTTAAAAAAATGTGTTCTGCATTAAAATTGGAGATAGAAGGAGCCTTACTCCTATAGTCTCCAGCCACGGACCTGAACAGTTCAATCTGTTCAGGGGGGGGACACACACACACACACACACACAATCATTCTCCTTAACTCATTTTAAGTTTTCTGCTCTGCACCAACTCTTTTTAACTTGGCAAAGAGTTAAAAGTTCTCTGAGGTTAGTTCCTGCGGTTAAAAAAAAAAAAAAAGAAAAGCTAAATGCTTAAATTTAGACTCTGTAAAACAATACTGGGAAAGTTTCAAAGCTTTGGAGAAATCCTGGCGTTTATTTTATTGCCTTTTATTAAATTGCATCACATTTTCTTCTCTTTTTAATCCCTCCAGCCCCGGCTCCTTGGCAGATCCCACATGTGCCTGCGTGATTCAGTTACCTGCTGGGGGTCAGAGGCTCTGGAGCTGGGGTGGGGTCGAAAATCTACAGGACCCAAGTTTAACAGGTGGCTTTAGCCACCTCTTGCCAACATCAGGCTCTCACCCTCCTCTCCGCCTGGTAAGGGACAGAGCACCTACGGGAGTTAGAGGGCCACGGCAGCAAGTGGGCGACGATGCCCTCCCTCGGTTCCAGGAAGGACGGTGGGGGCAGGGGAGGACACCCGAACCCATGTGCGCCCAAAGCGAAACACGCATCACGGACCACCCAGCGCCCCGCCACAGGACAACCTGGGAGCGGAAAAACGCCGCGTCCTCCACACCGCCCTCGACCGGGGCGCACGCGAACCCCTGAAATCCCGAAAGAGGGACCGGGTTTCCCGTGGGTGAGGCCACCGGGTTGACCACGGCCCCTCGGACTGCGCCAGGCTTTCCTAACTTCCCGGACTCGGGACACGCGATGCGGAGGAGAGGGAGAGCGCGCAGGAAGAGACCCGCGCGAGGACGGCACCGCAGGGAAGAGTGGGAAGCGCAGGCAGCGGGTCCCCAGAAAAGGGGGTCACCCTTCTCTACCCACAACCCACCCGACTTCAGCCGCCCTCATCTCGCTCCAAAAGCCGCCCGGCTCGCCGACGCGCCAAGGGAGGCGACCGGCGGCCGGGACGTGGCCCCGCCGCTGAAATCCCCGCCGGCGACAGCAAAGTCCCCACTCACCTGGCATAAGCCTTCTCCCCGGGGACCGCAGGTGTCCACTCGGCCCGCCACCCGGAGCCCTCGCGCCGCCGGACAGCCGGTCGGCTCGAGCGCGTCTCGCCAACAGCCCCAGGCCGCCCCGCCGCGCGTTCTCACCGCCGCCGCCGCGCGCGCGCACCCCGCCGCTCACTGCCCAGCGCCGCGCGCTTCTGCGCGCTCCCCGCCGGCCGCACGCTCGCCCCGCGCCTTGCGCCGCCCCGCGCGCGCTCACTACCCACCCGCTGCACCGCGCGCCCCACCTGCCCCCGTGCGCGCCCCCGCCGCGCGCCCACCCGCCGGCTCGGCCCCCAGACACGAGGCGCGCGCCCGGGCTGTTGGGACCGCCCCGCGCGGGCTGCGCGCGGCCGCCTCCAGCAGGGATCCCCGGTCTCCGAGTGAGGCTGGAACTGGAGACCCCCCGAGTGACCGCCCCCCCACCCGCCATCTCTGAGTTATATGCGCATAGGAAAGCCATAGGGGTTTGCGTTTGACGTTTTCAAGAAATGTCTCATCCCCCATTCCCACCTCCACCTCTGTCAGCTTTGAGAGATTTTATATCTAATGACAATAATGACCATTATGTATGGAATCCTTACTACCTTAGGACAAGGCATTGAACATATACACATTATTTCATTTTAACCCTCAGAACAACACTTCCCTCCCGCCCCGACTTCTTGCCCCCCCCTTTACAGAGGAATCTAAGGAAAGCAGATTCAGAGAGGTGAAGAAACTCGTCCAAGCGTTTTTGACCCCATTGCTTGGTGCTGTTTTCTCCTCCACTCTATCACTGGAAATATCAGCTGAGGTAACAGTTGGTGGTGGAAGTCTTTGTAAGGTGGTGGAAGTTAATGTTACCGGTGTTTCCATGGGGGTGGAACAACTCTCTACAGAGGGAGAAAGCAAGAGTTATGGGTTTTATTAACTGCAGAATTCGTTATATACCCAAACGGCGTTCATTGTAATCACCTGTATTCCAAAATGCTCTTTGTGTTTATCCCCATTTTACAGAAAACTCAGGAACTAAGTGGTTGGTTGCACAGAATGGCTGAGTCACTGGCAGCGAGCGCTCAGGGCTGAGCCCCAATTCCTTAGTCCTTAGATCATTTCTTTGTCCTCACCAGGAAGAGATACCTGATTAAAGGGAAGAAAACTTTTTCTCTAATAACACATTGGCCTCGTCTAACTCCCAGCATCTTTAATTAATGTTGGCAAAGCACTTTAATCTACCCAACGTGCTAGTTAATTAGGCAAGTATTATTATCCCCCTCTTTCTGAACCAACTCCAGGAGAGAATCAATTCTGTCAACCCTTAATCCTTCATGAATAATGGGCCTCAGCTTTCTGTTTACGATCTTTCCCCCTCTTAAATGTTGTTCCCTGTTGTGTTAAATACTAATTCATTTATCTTGCATCGGCTAAGTAAAGGTTAAATAATATTAGGCACTCCTGGATGAGAGTTATATAGGCAACCCTTGTCTTTCAGGAACTCCGATAAAGGAAAAAAGACACTTTGATAAGGGCTTCGCAGAATTTTTTTTTCTTTTTGTACTTTTTGCTTGGGTAAGCTTTTAACGTGTAAATATATTTCAGCTTAGTTCTTTTTAAATTTAAAATGGTAATTTACACATATTTGTGTAAAATTTAATTTCTTGCAGGTGGAGAAGAATAAGAAAGAATAAATAGAAGGATGATGAGATTAGTCAGGAAGGACAAAATAAAAAGGAAAAAAAAGGAGGGGGTAAGGAAATGAACAGGGAAGAAAATGAGACTGGGGTTTCAACCAGGAGATGGCAGGAGATGTCAGCCCCTGCTAGCGAATCCCAGATCTTTGTGGCAATTACAAACAAGTGGCCCTTCCTTTGGGCTAGAGCACAGGCTGGCTTCCAATCCGCTCTGCACCCCTGTCTAGGCACCTTTGTACCAATTGAACATACACAGAGGGACTAAAAGAGAGAAAGGACATACCGTGAAGTAAAAAAACAATAACAAAAAACATCACAAAACCCTCAAGATATGGCTTAGAAGGGGAATTTAAAGATAGTTATTCATGAAAGTACTTAGATAATGTGTGGGTGGGGGGGGGGGAAGGGCAAGGAAAACGGAACAAAGAAACACCTTGAAGGTCTTTGTATGTGCTATTGTTACTACTTTAAAAGTCATGAAATTTACAAAATTTTGCTTTTATTCACTTAACTTTAAAAAAAGATATGTTTTTATTGATTTTAGAGAGGGGGGAAGGAAAAGGGAGAGAAAGAGAAACATCAATTAGTTGCCAAGTCAGCGACCTTTTGGTGATTGGGACAATGCTCAACCAACTAAACACACTGGCCAGGGCTTCACTCAACTTTGCAATAGATGTATTCTGAGGGCTGGTTTTTGCTAAAAAAAAAAAGCTGGTAATACATGACCCCCAAATGTTAGACAATTTCTCTTACAAACTTGTATCAATTAAAACTTTTAAAATAAAGAGTTAAGCTAAATATGTTTTTACTTTATGAAAATTATTATAGTGCTATATATAATATTGATTTGAGAAAGGGCAATATCCGTGATGGCCATTAGAGAGAGGCAAACAGGAAGGGAAAAAGAATGGTTGGTAAGAAATTTTGTGAGTTGTTTTTGTGTGTGTATGTGTGTGTGTTTAATAAAAATTATAGCACTTTAGAGCTGCAAGAGGAGATGTCAAAGACATGGTTTTGCTTTATGCCTTGTCCACTGAGGAGATGTTTAAACTTGGGCTATTTATTATTTTTGACTCTATTCCTCATTGTACAATGAGGCTATTAAAACCTACTTTGTGAGACTGAAACAAAATTATTTTAATGTTTACCTGAACAAATAGCAGATGAGAAGAGTTAAGAAAATTATGAAAATGAAGGAAAATATGATACATTTCCCAGTTTATTATTGAAACACTAGAGGTCCGGTGCACAAAACTCATGCACTCAGGGGGAGGATCCCTCAGCCCAGTCTGTGCCCTCTCGCAGTCCAAGAGCCCTTGGGGGATGTCTGACTGCCACAGAGGCAGGAGAGGCTTCGCCATTGCCGCTGCACTGCCAGTCATGAGACTGGCTTCTGGCTGAGCGGCACTTGCCCTATGGGAGTGCACTGCCCACCAAGGAGCAGCTCCTGAATTAAGTGTCTGCCCCCTGGTGGTCAGTGTGCATCATAGCAACCAGTTGTTCCACTGTTTGGTTGGTTTGCATATTAGCTTTTTATTATATAAGACTAGAGGCCTGGTGCACAATATTTGTGCAAGGTGTGTGTGGGGGGGTGTCCCTCAGCCTAGCCTGCACCCTCTCCAATCCAGGACTCCTTGGGAGATGTCCAACTGCCTCTTGCAATCTGGGACCGTTGGCTCCTAACCACTCACCTGCCTGCCTGATCACCCCTAACTGCTCCTCTGCTGGCCTAATTGCCCCTAACTGCTCCCCTACTAGCCTGATTGCCCCTAACTGCCTCTGCCTTGCCCTCGGACCCAGGATTCCTTCCTCCAGCCAGTCACAGGCATCTGGGCTTCCCTCCCTCTGGCCAGCCCCAGGCACCCAGGACCCAGTCCGGCCACAGCCACAGGGGACTACAGGTGGGTGGCTTTGCCTGGGCTGAAGCCACGGGTGCCCGGGACTGTAGGGCAGGTGGATTGTCCCTCTCCTGGGCCAGGCCACAGGTGCAGGTGCAGCCACTGGCTCCTGGGACCACAGAGCGGGCGGCTTGTCCCTCTCCTGGGCGGCAGCCTGACTGGTCCCCATTCCTCTCTCCCCAGTATTGAATTTCTGAGCCTTTATATGGGACAGCATGAGGGCATGACAATCATTTGCATATTAGCTCTTTATTATATAGGAGAGTGTAGGGCTATAATAATTTAAAGTATAATTGAAGAATAATGGATATTGAATGATATAAATAATAGAATGAAATAGATAATCCAGAAGAAAAATAGTGTTGATATAATGTAGACTTTATTCTGTGCAAAAGTTATTTAAAATAAATAGTAAAGAGATGGCTTTTCAATAAATCCGCTTGAGAAAACTAGTAATTTGAAAAAATAATCAAGTGTGTCCTTACCTTTCATTGTGTGCTAAAAGAAATTTTAAGATTAGGGAAATTTAGGCTTATCTTTATGTGACCTCAAGATGGGGAGATAAAAAGAAATGGGTAAATCATACAGGAAATGACCATTTGACTGGATTACATAAAAACTTTAAAATTCTGACAACTAAAAATATTATGAACAAAATTTGAATTATGTGCAGAACTCTACATGATAAACCTGACAGTTAATTTTATCCTCAGTATAAGAGTATACAAATTAATAAGAAAACTAATAGCTCAAAGGAAAATTTTCCTCAAAAAGAAAAAAAATGGCTAATAGTTAGCTCTCTGTGGTATATGTGTGTGATTATATTTTAGAGTGTATGCACTACCTAATGATTAAAAAACTAAAAATTTTAAATAATGTATATTTGTACCTATTAAATTAGAAAATAGTTTCTTAAATTCTAATATTCAATGCTGACAGGAGTGCATAGAAATGAACAATTTCATATATTATTAGTGGGAATATAAGTTGATATAACATTTATTGGAAAGCAATTTTTAAAAATTTTTATTGATTTCAGAGAGGAAGGGAGAGGGAAAGAGAGGAATATCAATGATGAGAGAGAATCATTGGTTGGTTGCCTCCTGCACTCCCCCCAGGATGAAGCCTACAACTTTGGTTCAGAAGTCAATGCTCAATCATTGAGCCATACCAGCTGGGCTGGAAAGCAATTTTGTGAAATATTTCAAGAGCCTTAAAATGTTTATATTTTGGCTCTACAATTCTACTAGGGGCCTGGTGCACAAAAATTTGTGCACTCGGCAGGGGGGGTGGTGTCCCTCAGCCCAGCCTGTGCCATATCGCAGTCTGGGACCCCTTTGGGGATGTCTACCTGCTGGCATGCCTGGCCAGCCTGGGTGAGGGGCTGAGGGCTGTTTGCAGGCTGCCCACAGCTCCCATTGACACAAGGTCCCAGTGAGGCTGGCTGGAATCAGGTTTCTGAGGTTTATTTATCTTCTATAATTGAAACTTTATTACCTTGAGCCGAGGCCTAGGCAGGCAATGGAAGCCTCCTGTTTGCTTCAGCTCTGTGGCTTCTATAATTGAAACATTGTTGCTTGAGCAGAGGCCTGCCGGCCTAGTCAGGCAGTTGCAACAGAAACTTCCTGCTTATTCCAGCTCCATGGCTGCTGGCCGCCATCTTGGTTGGGTTAATTTGCATACAGCCACTCTGATTGGCTGACGGGCGTGGCTTGGTTGTCTCGGAGTGATGGTCAATTTGCATATTACTCTTTTATTAGATTAGGTGCCTAGGGATTCTGTATAAAGAATCAGGAATGAGTACAAAGATTTGTGCATAAAGATATACGGTCTCCTTTTTTTCTAATATTAGAAAATTCAAAACAATCAAATCATCTAAAATTAGGTGAAATTAAAAATGAGGAATTTTAATTCCTCAAGATGAGAAAATCCTAAGATGGAGAAACTCTTATTGGCAATTCTTTAATAAGCTTAAAATATTTTATTTAAACTTCTAGGTCATTAAATGGGTTTTTAAAAACCTTTCCACAGAGAATCACAGCAGGAAAAGAAAAGGGAAATTATACCAGATGCTACTACCATCCACTGTGAGTAATCAAATGTGGGATGCCCCTCTCCCACTTGTCCTAAAATTGCCATTGAGGACCAAAGGTACTTATCATTTCTCACATTACAAATTCAAGAAGTCACCAGGAACTAGCCATCTCCTCAGAACTTACTGACAGTTAACACATCTGAACTGACTCTACCACCTACTATACCCCAAACCCATCCCCTTTTCCCAGTGAAGAAGAGGCTTGAGGGTCCTAAGCTTTCTGGAGGTGGAATTAGCACTCATTGGGCAAGGAGACGAGGAATATATTCCTTTTTATCCACCCAGATAATCTACCTTCTAATTATTTCCAAATCAGTTGTGTAGGGTCTTTACATCTATATAAAATCCCTTTTGCCAACAGTGTAACATAATCACAGAGGTGATATCCCATCATATTCACAGGTTCCACTCACATTTTAGGGGGCTGACACCTTGGTAGAATTCTTCCCACTATAAGAGAGAGGGTTTCCTTTCATTCCACATCCAGGTAATGGGGGAGTCCTAAGACAATCACTCATAAACATGGGGGTTCAGAAAGCCAGGAATATTGGGTTCTTTGCTGAGGAGCACACCCCACAGTTACCCACAGGCCATAAGGAGCTAAGTGGGATGAAGGGATCATAGTGAACAATCTGGGAGCCAAAGAACATGGCACAAAATCTCTTTTCCATTGAGGTTTGGGGCAGATTGAAAAACACATGCTTGCTCCCAGGCGGGAGTTTTCACAGGAGTATCCACTCTTTCAGGGTATGAAGGGTTTCAAGCACAGTGAGCCTGGAAAGACGATGGGGCAGCTTCACTCACTCCAGATCTCCAAGTCCTCCCAAGCATATGAAAGGGATCCTTTGGCTCCTGGGGCTCAGGCACACAGAAGCTATCTGAGGGCAGACCCAGCACGCTGCCATGGAGCTGATGGGCCAGGCAAGTGAGTTTGAGATGTGAAGTTTTCAAATGCCTAGGATTGAATCTTTAAAAAAATTTTTTTTATTGTAGTAAAATATATATAACAGCCTGGCTAGTGTGGCCCAGTGATTGAGTGTCGACCTATGAACCATTAGGTTACCGTTTGATTCCCAGTCAGGGCACATGCCTGGATTGTGGGCTCCATCTCCAGTACGGGGTGTGCATGAGGTAGCCAATTGATGATTCTCTCTCATTATTGATGTTTGTGTCTTTCTCTCCTCCCTTCTTCTCTGAAATCAATAAAAACATAGTTTAAAAAACACTAAAAAATTGTATGTGTGTATATCTATATAACATAAAATTCACCATATTAATGATTTTTAAATATACAGTGGCATTGATTACATTTACAATGTTGTGCAATCATCACGCATCTATCTCCAGAACAGAAATTCTACGGCCATTAAACACTAACTCCCATTTCCTCTCTTGGTAGCCACTATTCTACTTTCTGTCTCTCTGAATTTTCCTATTCTGCATACTTCACATAAATGGAATCATCTAATATCTGTCCTTTTGTGTCTGGCTTCTCTCAATTACATGATGTCTTTAAGGTTCATCCATGTTATCAACATGTATTAGAATTTCCTTTCTTTTTAAGGCTGAATATTATTCCATTGTACTTAGGCATAGGTCACATTTTACTTATCCACTCAGCTGTCATTGGACATCTAGGTTGCCTCCATCTTTTGGCTGTTATGAGTAATGCTGCAATGAACGTGGCTGTACAACTATCTGACTCCCTGCTTCAATGATTGGGCAGTATTTGTCCATAAGAGGAATTGCTGAATCATATGGTGATTCTATGTTTAACATTTTGAACATAGAAGTCTAAGCTGGTCCCCAAGGTTCTCGCCCCTTTAAATGTGAGTGGAACCTGCAAACATGATGGGCTGTCACTGTTTTCCACAGTGGCTGCACCATTTTACATCCCTAATAGCAGGGTACGAGGACCCGTCTCTCCATATCCTTATTAACATTTATTTTTGTTTTAATAGTTAGAACTGAATCTTAAATATAAAAATGAGACTGGTCTAATAACCAAAAATGTTAGGGAAATTGTTAAATCTGGCCAGGTTGATCACTGATGTAGCTGCTCTATGGGAAATGGGAATTCAACAGAAACTACGGGAGGTGGGAAGGGCAGATGCTGCCAGCTATAAAACCATTTACACACTAACAAATTGAGAATCCTGAATACCAGGTGTACCGGTTAATAATTCGGATTTTGTAATCCAAGAAAACACGATAATATCAAAAGAAACATCAAAAGTGCTTTATTCAAAGTAATGTCCATCGCTAGCTACACAATTCCCCCATCTTTCAGGTAATTTGTGGATACCGTCCCAATAGAACTTTTCTTGTTTTGAGGCAAACCATTTAGAGACCCAATTTTCCACTTCTTCATATGTTATGAAGTGCTGCTCAGAAAGTGCATGTGCCACCTATCAGAACCAGTGGTAATCTGAAGGAGCAAGGTCTGGTGAATACAGCATGTGAGTTAATACTTCCCAGGCAACATCTTTTAATGTGTCTTCCTTCTGAGCTATTTGGCCTTGCAGTTCATGTTGATGGTTGACCTGGATCAACCCATGATTTTGTGCCTTTGGGATTCTCAAAATAAATCCACTTCTCATTGCCAGTCACGATTCAATGTAAAAAAGACTTTATTTTGTGCTGTTGAAGCAACATTTTACTGATGAATTTTTGGTTTTTCATTTGTCTTTCATTCAGTTGATGTGGCACCCATTTTCCTTCCTTTAAAATCTTTCCCATTGCTTGTAAATTATCAGAAATTGTTTGATGAGCAACATTTAATCTTTCTGCAAGTTGGTTTTGAGTTTGACACACATCTTCATTCAATAATGCTTATAATTATTAGTCTTTAAACTTTTTTGGTTGACCTGGACGTTCTTTGTCTTTCACATCGAAATTATCACTTTTTAAAAAAATCTTTACTGTTCAGATTATTACGGTTGTTCCTCTTTCCCCCCCCATACCTTCCCTCCTTCCAGTTCCCACCCCACCCTCTGTTCTTACCTCTGTTCGCATCCGTAGGTGTACAATTATTGTCCAGTCTCTTCCCGCACCCCCAAAACCCTTTTCCCCCCGAAAATTGTCAGTCCAATCCCTTTTCTATGCCTCTGATTCTATTCTGTTCACCAGTTTATTCTGTTCATCAGATTTTTTATTCATTTGATTTTTAGATTCACTTGTTGATAGATATGTATTTGTTGTTCATAATTTTTATCCTTACTTTTTCTTCTTCCTCTTCTCAAAGCATACCTTTCAGCATTTCATATAATACTGGTTGGGTGGTGATGAACTCCTTTAGCTTTTTTTTTTTCTCTGTAAAGCTTTTTATCTGACCCTCAATTCTGAATGATAGTTTTGCTGGGTAAAGTAATCTTGGCTGTAGGTTCTTGCTATTCATCACTTTGAATATTTCTTGCCACTCCCTTCTGGCCTGCAAAGTTTCTGTTGAGTAATCGGCTGACAGACGTATGGGTTCCCCCTTGTAGGTAACTGACTGCTTTTCTCTTGCTGCTTTTAAGATTCTCTCCTTGTCTTTTGCTCTTGACATTTTAATTACGATGTGTCTTGGTGTGGTCCTCTTTGGATTCCTTTTGTTTGGGATTCTCTGCGCTTCCTGGACTTGGAAGTCTATTTCTTTTACCAGGTAGGGGAAGTTTTCTGACATTATTTCTTCAAATATGTTTTCAATATCTTGCTCTCTCTCTTCTTCTGGCACCCCTATAATTCTGATTTTGGTATGCTTGAAGTTGTCCCAGAGGCTCCTTACACTGTCTTCATATTTTTGGATTCTTTTTTTCTTTTTGTTTATCCATTTGGGTATTTTTTTGTTTCTTCGTATTTCAATTCTTTGACTTTATTCTTGCGTTCCCCTAATCTGTTGTTGGATCTCTGTATAATATTCTTTATTTCAGTCAGTGTATGCTTAATTTCTAGTTGGTCCTTTTTCATATCCTCGAGGGTCTCATTAGATTTATTGAGGGTCTCACTAAATTTATTGGCGATTTCTAGAAAATTCTTGAAAAACCGTAAAACCATGGTTTTGAACTCTATATCCAGTCATTTGCTTTCCTCCATTTCTGTCATTTGTGATCTGTTTCTTTGTCTCCACATTTTGGCTGCTTCCCTGGGTTGATAGAGTGGCTTTCTGTTTTAGGTGATCACTTAGAGGAAATGACCTCCAAGCCACTTGGTTATGCAAATCAGCTATGTCTACAGTGGGAGAACTTCTGTGCTGAAGACATCCTTATGGGGTAAGAGTTGTTTGGGTATGCTGGCACTTGTATCTCCAAGGAGGTGCTATTTTTAGCTTCTGCCTGGGGCTTCCCAGCCTTTTTTTTTTTTTTAAATATATTTTATTGATTTTTTACAGAGAGGAAGGGAGAGGATAGAGAGTTAGAAACATCGATGAGAGAGAAACATCAATCAGCTGTCTCCTGCACACTCCCCACTGGGGATGTGCCAGCAATCAAGGTACATGCCATTGACTAGAATCGAACCTGGGACCCTTCAGTCTGCAGGCCCAACGCTCTACCCACTGAGCCAAACCAGCCAGGGCCCAGCCTTTTATATGCAAAAGCCTCTGCACTCAGCTTGGGTGGGGTGGGGTCTCGGGGAGTCTACAGGGCGGAGCAACCAGCTATGGCCGCTTCTCAGCCTTGCCCTAAGAGGCACTGGGTCTCAAGCCGCTCTGGAGTTTCTCCCGGTGCCAGACGGTGCTAGACAGTCCAGCTCCTCCCAGTATGATTCTGAGTCCCCAGAAACTCGCCTGGAACTGGAGTTCAGAACCGTCGGGAACTTGTGCATCCGTCTGGTACGAAATGCTTCCAGCCGTTTCCACGAGCCCTTTGCGCGAGCCCTTTCCGCCAGCCCCTTTGTGCGCACCTCCGTACCTCTGCACTTTATTTCTGCACCTCCTCTGAGTCTCAGTCTCTTTCTAGTTGTAGAATTTCCACTCAGCCAGCCTTCCTGTGGGTCTGGGTGGTGTCCGCTTTTTCTTTTTCTTGTTGTTTTAGAATAGTTGTGCACAGCTGCAATTCCGGAGTTCACCTATGCTGCCATCTTGGTTTCTCTCGAAATTATCACTTTTAAAGCATTTACGTAACCCAGTTGTAGGAATAAAGTTCTTTTTCTTAAAATGTTTACTAATTTTGAAAATGATTCATATACATTTCACCTTTCATTCATTCCCTAAACTCTTGCTGTTGGGGGTTGTGAGGGAAGAAGAAATTTCCCTCTACCCTCAAAGTTCTTTCCTCTGGCCTAAAAATCCAATAGACATGAGACAGATTAGCAAAAGAAAATGACCAAATTTAATTACATACATATGTATGGGAACCCTGCACACATAAGAGAGTCAGAACCCACATACATGGAGGTTAGAGACAGAAAGAGAAATTGAAGCATATAAGACATTAGAACTGGAGATGAGGTAATGCACCTTGGAGCTTCAGAGGTAATTACATGGAGAACATGCGTTCAGTAAATATCAGTTTGCCCAGCCACATGTAAAAAGTCATTTCTGGTGATAACTCTTATCATGGACTAGGCTCCTAATTTTAATTCTTCTAGATAGTGTAGGGTGGGGGGAGGGAGCAGAAGTTTGTCTTGAACCAGCAGGGTCTCAGTTGCCTTTAGCTTAAAATAATCTGCATTCCACTGAGGTACATATTGGGATGGCACATTCTGAATCCCTATCATTCTGAAGCTGTATTCTCTTAGTTCTTGTACTAACTTTCAGTCATCCCGTAGTTTGGACCATCCTTTAAATGTAAGCATTTTTTTCCAAAGTTGAGTGTTCAACAGAACCACACTGTCTCCTGGGGCAAAGGCATTCATCAACCTGGCTTCAAATTTACTTCTGTGGAGATGACCTGAGAAATCTCCACCTCTGGGCATTATTTACTTACAAGCTGGGTGCCCATTCTGGTTCTGGACTCTTGGTTTATACAGAAACAATTATTCGCTGGCATCTCAAGGAGGGGATTGGGATACATACTGAAGAAGGAAATGGAAGGGTCTAGAGGGTGGGAGCAGGGAAGGCTAGCTAGAAACATGATAGAAGGCCAGGCCCCATGGAAAAACATGGATATAATCATTCTTTGTGTGGGAAATGGTGGGACTTCAAGGGAACAATAATGTCTGGTATGGCAATACCCTCTGAGACTCCCAACCTTAGAACACCAGTAGCTCTTGGGACAATGAAGAAGTTATATCCCATGGTTTCAAGAAAGCAGGGAGAACTACAGTAGAGCTGGCAGTGATGTTTTGGAGTCAGAGGACAGCACAGAAATCAATTATCCTATATAATAAAGAGGAAATATGCAACTTGACCATCACTCTGGTCAATTTGCACCCTCAGCTGAGGCTAAGTTCCCATAACGAGCCTTAAGGAGCAATCAGCAGGGACCTGAGGCTGCGCGCCCACCCACCTCCTGCATGGGGCTTGACAGGGGACCTCAGGTCATGCCTTCCACCTGCAGGGCTTGACAGAAGACCTCAGGCTGCTTCCCCCACCCTGGCACCAGGCCAGAGGAACTCAGGCTGCACCCTCTTCCCTGGTGCCAGGCCGGGGGACCTCAGGTCATGCCCCCACTCCCGCACCAGGCCAGGGGACCTCAGGCTGTGCCCCCTGCCCTGGCACCAGGCTGGGGGATCACAGGCCACTCCCTCCACCCAGCAGGGCTTGATGGGGGACCTCAGGCCATGCCCCCCTCCCCTGGCACCCAGGAGACCTGTGGCTGCACCCCCCACCTGGCAGGGCTTGACAAGGTGGGGCCGGCCAGGTCTGGATCTAGCCCAATAAAGGGGGGCCGTACAGGTTTGGGTCTCGAGCGATTTTGAGGTGCACGTGGGTAGTTGAAGACTTGACTGAGTTCCATGGTGCACCCCAGACTCTGACAGGAGGAAGATTTTCATATATGTTTTACTAATTTTCTTTAATCTCTGACACTTCTATTATAGAGAAAGGACAAATAGCAATATCAAAATATTTCCTCTAATTAATCCCCTTTTAATGCGCATGAATTTCGTGCACTGGGCCACTAGTAAAGTACATAAGAAAGCAAACCACTGTGATCTTGAATATGTTAGAAAAATAAGAGTGTTCTAGATTCTGCTATTGAGACAACTTGAGTCATTTCATTTTGATATTAAGTAAAACAATGCCTGTTTTTAGTATATGTGCATACCAATGGGACCAGCTACATATATTTACCACTTAAAGTGTTTGACCCTTGCCTTTTGGCTTCTTTATAAATTGTGAATCTTCTCTCAAACCCTTGACCTTCTTTCTTAAACTCTTTAAAAGGCCTTGAGACCTTCTTTGACACATTTCAGGGGTATAATGAATAATAATGCCTTGCCCTAGCTGGTTGTTCAGTGGTTAGAGCATAGGCCTGCAGACTGAATGGTCTTGGATTCGATTCCAGTCAAGGGTACGTACCTGGGTTAGGCTCAATCCCTGGCCCCAGTCAGGGCTCACATGGCAGGCAACCAATCTCCCTCTCTCTCTCTCTGTCTCTCTCTCACACATACACACACACACACACACACACACACACAC
>PVJC01015528.1:0-13283 GCA_004026665.1 Murina feae
CTTGATTAGTGCAAAGTGCTAATCATTGGCATCTTTATTTTGCTTTTCAGTCAACAGAGCAGATGAAATCTCAATATCTGGACCTTTCATTTTCAGTTAGTAAATATAATAAAGCAAGAGTGCTGATGGGCAGGGAGGAAAAAATCGACTCTGGCATATACATGAATATTTTAGTTGATCTTAATGCAAATGTCAGATTATTTTTAATCAAAATAAGTCAGAAAGATGTCCATACATTTGATTAATTATGATGATTTAATCTTCAAGAATTTTACTTTTTTTAAAGTTATGTTTTATCCTGAGACTGAGATGTATAATGAATTATATGTAGAAATTCACAGACTTTTGACTTAACATCTTATCCATCTCATTATTCCAGTAAAATTTTATTTAATTCTAAGTTCCAGCTTCTGATGTGGTTTAAATGCTTTCCTGTCCACCATTAGGTATTAATAATGCTCACATTCTACCAACCTTATCAGGGGCAGTAAGCATGTCTCAGCATTATGCACCAGCACCCTTAGACTTCCTCTCTTCAAGAGGTGTACCATTCCAAGCTTAGTCTGTTTCCTGTGTTTATCAGCTTTGGAAAACAGCTTGCCATCAGTCCAAATTCCATAATCCTCTATGTATCTCAAGTGTCATTAAGTCGTATTTTTGCTTCCTTTCTTCTGGCTAAGTGTTTCCAAATCCTTTAACCATTACCCATACATCTTTCTTCTCCAAGACATCTCTCTGGCTCTTCTATTGTACTTCCTTTATTCTACAACACATCTGTTTGCTATAGTTAACTGCAGACTTACGACCAGCTATTTGAACATTTCACTACCAGTAGGTGAGCTTTTTTTGACTTCCTCTTCCCAGAGGCAGAATCACGCGTGGGACAGTGGCAAAACAAGGGGGAGGAGTTAGGAAATCTGGGTTCAGTCTTAGCTTTCTCTGTGGCCAGGATGCTTGGGAAATAACTTTTATCAAGCAAGCAATTTTAATTCTCACAGCAAAGATCTGAGGTTGGACCATTAGCCTAATTTTATTGAAGGAAACATCAGTATAATTAAAAACCCTGATTTTTGTTTTGATTTTATTTTAAAATCTGAGTTATTTTCTCTAGAACTATTGTCTCATGATTTCTTTTTTTAGGAAACACATAATCTTCTGTAGAATTAATATAACATAATAAAGTAGTTCTGTGAAACTACTCAAAATATTTCCATTCTAGATTTCAAACTCCATGAGGGCTTGAGTGGTGCGGTATGCCTACTGTGGCAGCATGATCAGTTGAAGAAATAACACATAAAAGCACAGATGCTTGGTAAGATTGACATAAAAATGAGGCCCATCGCAGATGGTATCCTTTCAGTCCCATGGTTTCCAACACTGTGTACACGCTGGAAGTACCTGAAGAGCCTTAAAACTTACCATTGCTCAGCCCCATGCCAAGGAATTCTGATTTAATTGGCCTCGGGTAGGGACTAGAGTCCAAAAGTGTTTAATCTCTCCCAGCTCAATCTAACCCTCAGCCAGGGATGAGAATCACTGAATCCTAATTTCAGTGCTTTCGAAATTTATTTTGCATATGAGCCAACTTAAGTGATCACAAATGTGGATTCTCATCCAATGGTGGAGGGCTGGACGTGAGATTTTCATCTTTAATAAATTCCAGGTGATGTGGAAGCTCTTGGTCTGTGGCACACACTGATCAAGAAAGCCCGAAGTGCCATTCTCATTGGCTATTAATGGCACCCTTATTCTAAAAATTCTTCAATAGAAATCATTTATATTCTTTCTCATTCATTCCCTTTTGGCCGTGTCTGCTTGGCAATGAAGTGTGCAAATTGTGGTCAAGCCATAGTTAAGCTAATGATTACGAATGAAACATCTACATGATTCAGACCCCAGGAAAGCTTCTTCTGTTCCCCCAGGAACTGAATTAATCTAATGATTTTCTAATGCTCATATGCAAAGTCTTATCTAGCCTAAAACTACTTCCTTATTTGCAGTCATCTTCTGCCCACCAACCTTATTGCTCAATATGAGAAGCAGCGGTGTAAGGCAATGGTCTTTAAACTCCCAGGAGAACCTTATTGCATTGGTATTTGGTACTCTGGATTCTCTTGATCCAAGTGTTGGGAGGCAGCTCATCTGAGGGGGCACAGTAGCTCCAACTGTCTCTCAATCTGACCTCAAGAAGTTGTAGAGTTGCTCTGAGGTTTCATAGAGCTGACTCAGAACAGCTTCAAACCTCAGAATAGCTTTAAACCTTGCCAGATTTAGCCATTTCTAAGTGACAGTTAATATAAAGTATTTTATTTCTCGATTAAATCTAAATATATCTATGCAAATATGTGTGTAGCTAATATTCATTGCTTTAAATACACAATAGAGGTACTTTTTTAAAAAAAAAATAACTTCCCTAAAATTACTTCTGAAGTTTCAGCTTCATCCAACCCAGGCCAAAAGGCCACCTTTTCTCTCTGTCTTCCTCTAAACCCAGCCTGCACTTTATCTTCCCCTGAGCTTCTGACACTGATCACTCTTCTCATCTGTGAATCTTCTATAAATATTCATAGGCTGTAAGAAATGGTCCGGGAAGCTGGCTCTCTAGTTGAATAGCTGATGCTGCTGGATAAGTAGTAAATCATCCCCATCCCTGGATTAGGTGAAGTCAGGAAATAAAGGCAAAATAAAAAGAACAAAAGCTAGTATCAGATCCCAGGTTTTAGCTCACCAGCCCCCCTCACAATTTTGCCTGTGATCTGGGTGTTACCCTCCAGCTCACTAGTCTAAGGATGACACCTACTGGGGCAGGCACTGGGGTGGCAATGACTCATGAGTCCCTGTCAGGGAAACACACTCTGCTCTTCTGAAGCTCTGCTTCTTGTCTGAGGTTTTTGGGAAAAGGCATTTCTAGGAGCACCCAATTAGGTCATCGATCCTTGCTCAAACATCCTGTAGTAGGATGATGTCATAACTGTTAGTGTCCAGACAACTTAATAAGTGTTTATGTCCTAATAACTTGAAAAATAGTACGCATACAGTGAAAGAAAATTTAATATTTGTATTTCCTCCTGAAGCAATCATATCGGGCACTGCCTAACTTCTCAAATCTTGAAATTATATTGGACATTGTCACCTTTATGTCCTGTTCCTCATTTACTGGCTGGATGAATTGGAATAACACAACAGCCTTCAATAATCCAGCTTCACAGGGAAATTAACTCATTGGAGCATCTCATATTGAAACTCAACTACTTGGAGATAGTCGTTCCCATGGTGTCTGAGAGATGTCGCTATCCTTTCCTCAGAATTTTAAAATATCGTAGGGACCTCTTGTATATTCATTGCATCATTTCAGTGCACTTCTGTGCAGAATTTGGGAACTGTTTGGCCATAGCCAAACATTTTGACACTGAACTCAGGGGGAGTAAAGCCCCCTAACTGAATATTGTTTGAAGACGGGAATGCCATGAACAAATTACAGATAAATATCAGAGATATTGCACTTCAGTTCCAGAGCACGGCAGTAAACCAAGCATTGCAATAAAATGAGAAGCGATCTTTTGCTGGTAGAGGGTCTTGCCTTCCATTTGCGAAAAACATGCCACATTTGTGAAGTGAAATAAAGCAAAGTGTAATAAAATGAGGTATGTATGTATACCCACAGTGCAACAGCCATTTTAAAGAAACAGAAAGGATGCTATCATATCATACTAGCTGGATATCCTAATGTAAAACCATGATTCCTTCTCTTACATAGATAGCTTTTGGGAGAATTAACTGCTCCCCTCATTCAACATGAGTTTTGGTTGCGTGTTTTTTTGTTTTTTTTTGTTTTGTTTTTAGCACATGCTATGTGCCAGGCTGAGTTCTGAGCACCTGGGATACATCAGTGAGCAAAACAGATGAAGATCCTTATTCTTGTGAATCTTACATTTTGTCTCTCTGTTTTCAGTGAATAGAAGAATGGAAAGCAGCATAGCCTTTGGGTTCATTTATATGTGTGACTCTCTATGTGTATAAAAGTTGATGGGAGAGACAGAGAGAATGATGAAACACATATGGCAAAGTATTAACAATCTGGGGCCTGAGGGAAGGGTACAGATAAAGTCTTTGTACTATTCTTGCATCTTTTCAGTAAATTTAAAATTACTTCAAAAGTTTAAAAAAGTAAACAAATAAATAGAACCCGAAAATATTAAAAATGAAATATTTCCCATTAAAAATGAGAAATTTAGAAAAGGACTTTTTATCTCTTCTAAAGTTCTATTTAATGGCCTATTTTCAAAAGATTAGGATTCTGCAGAAAACAGGCATACTTAAGATGTTTAGAATCTAATCAGCAGCTGAAACTATAAGAAATTATTCTATATTAATGAAAATCAATGGTCTATGACTCCTATATTAATGAAGACTAATGATACATGTATTTAGTGTGAGTGAGAAAGCAATTCCTGTTAATGGATTGATTATATTTAGAGTGTTGATGCAAAATTGAGTTGGGATGATGTTTCTGTTAAGTCATCTCATCTTTGTTTACTCTCTGGAAGTGTTTAATGGCACATACTTTGGAGCATGGGAAAATTTATTTAATTTCCTTTATGGCATAGAAAAAAAAAGCACATGCTCCCCCCCTCCCCCTTATCGCCTTGGATAACAGGATTTACTTCCAAGCATATCATGTGAGAAGGAAGAGAGATTCTTTATTTTATCAGAATAATTAGAGCTACTTTTGGATCTGCTATACAGTGGAGAAATAGCTTTTCCCTGTATCGTTTGGAAAAGTAGGTGATATAATAGGGTCTTTCATATAATATTCTGACTAAGCCAGCATTTTCCCAGCTCATTTCTCCCCCAAATCAACAATAAATTAATAAATAAATCATTGCAAATAAAATCTTCTGAGATTTAATTTAAGACCTAGTTGTAGCACCACAGTCCCCTAAGCATGCTGTCTAGACTTTGCACTAAAATAAGTTAGTGCAATATGGTCCATATATAAGTGATAAAATATAAATGTTTTTCCTCTGCAGCAATCTGTATATATATATGAGTATAAAATGAATCACCCGGAATCCACAACTTAGAAACAATTGTTGCTAAGATTTTCATTTATAGCCTTCTAGTCTTTACATATAGTTGCATATGTTTGTATAATTTAATAATAAGTAATTTGGTTTATACCCTACATGAAACTAGTAAAC
The DNA here is from genome assembly GCA_004026665.1 of Murina feae. Taxonomy (NCBI): domain Eukaryota; kingdom Metazoa; phylum Chordata; class Mammalia; order Chiroptera; family Vespertilionidae; genus Murina; species Murina feae. Next base: position 5,202 of record PVJC01015528.1, read on the forward strand.
CATACCATTTTTAAAAGATTTTTTCTTGATTTTTAGAGAGAGCAGAAAGGAGAGGAGGGAGAGAGAAACATTGATGTGAGAGCAAAACATCAGTCGGCCACTCTGACCAGGGATCAAGGCCACACCCAGGCATGTACCCTGACTGGGGATTGAACCAGCAACCCTTCGGTGCATGGGACAATGCTCAACCAACTGAGCCACACCATCCAGGGCTAAACCATATCTTTTAATTTACTTTATATCCCAAACATTTCAAAACAAACAAACAAAAAACCACACCACAGATTTTTATTACTGCCTGTTATTTCAGAGTATAGATGTACATAATTTATTTAATTTATCATCTAATTTATTTTTCTCTTTTTAAAAAAACATATTTTTATTAAATTCAGGGAGAAAACAAGAGAGAGAGAGAGAAAGAGAGAGAGAGAGAGAGAGAGAGAGAGAGAGAGAGAGAGAGAGAGAGAGAGAGAAACATCAGTTATGAGAGAGAATTGTTGATTGGCTGCCTCCTGCATGCCTCTTCCACTGGAGCTCGAGCCTGCAACCCAGGCGTGTGCCCTGAGGGGGAATTAAACTGTGACCTATTAGTTCATAGGTCAATGCTCAACCACTGAGCCTTTCAGGTAGGGCTCATCTAATTTATTTTTAATCCCTTAAAATAAGTTTAATGAAACCATTCAAGATTCAAAATTTAGCTTTCCTAAGTTATTTATTAAAACATTAATGTCCCCTGAGTTGATATTTACTGAAATTCACTAGTATTTTTTTCATTTATTCTTCACGTGATTGTTGAGTATTTGCCATCTACACATCCTCCGTGAGAGATACAAAAAAAAAATCTGCTTTGAACCCAGACTTCGCACAGTTTGTGTTGAGCGTTTTCCTGCAGGAAACGTGGGCCTTTTTGGAAACTGAGTTGTCAATTTATACTGACAGCTGTCTCCTCAGGCCAGCAATGACTGACCCAGTCAAAGGGAACTCTTAACAGTATTTGCAGAAAAAACAGTGATACCTGCTAAAGCATTCCTACTGTCATTGTTATTTTGATTTAGGGTAGGAAAAAGAGAGGAGGGGATGGCAGTTTATCAGAGGAACTAGAAATCAGAAAAATTATTTTAGAGACAGTGCATATTTCCAAGTAATCCCCACTGAGAACAGGTGTTGACGCCTGCAAAATGTGTCTGACTCTATGTGTTTATCTGTATGTTTATTCGGCCTGTTGCTTTCTGAGCATCACAGGAAACTAGTGGACATTGAAATACAGTGTTGGCTTTCCAGTCCCAAGATCTGGTCTTTGCTATTTCCTTTGCTGCTTTTTATAGGGGACCTAATTCTAATTGATTTACCCCCGAACTTCAAGCTACCCAATTGATCAAATGGAATTTGGGGGCAACTAAAGAAAATACATGAAATAGATATAATGTATTAATTGCAGAATATCTCACAACTTAAGTTAATTTGTATTATGATATGAATGCCTTAGGTGAGAAAACATCATCCTTTCAAATGACTAAATTCCTTAAACTATTTCAAAAGTTCCAAAATCCTTTTTGAGAATCAGATAATTTTCATTAACCTAAAACCTAGAAAGCACGAGAGAGAGAGAGAGAAAGAGAGAGAGAGAGAGAGAGAGAGAGAGAGAGAGAGAGAGAGAGAGAAAGATGAATGTTAGTAGAAGCCCCAGGTGTGGAGGTTGAAGGGTATCCTAGAAAATAGATAAGTAGGTGAGAATTCCATTGTCTGCTGACTGTGTTATCTCCTAATCTGGCTAAGGACACCTGCTTGGTGATCTGACAAGTGAAGTTTTGAAATCTATTGGTGGGTTCTCTCTGTTTGGGTGAAAGTACACCTGCTCTAGGCTCTTGAATAATTGTTGCCAAACTTTTCACTAACTCCTGTTTCTCCACAGTGATGTGAAATCAGATCTAACCCAGAACCTGGGTGACCAACTCATTCCAGTTTGCCCAGGACTAGCACTTGAAAGATCCATGTCCTGGGAACCCTCTCAGTCATAGGCAAACCAGGGTGGGTCACACAGCTCAGTGGAGGGGGAGTCCAACTCAACCCTAAGTTCATACTTTGATTCAAAGATCTTTTTCTTCCCCTTATACTGCTTAGTTTGTCTTTATATGAAATATAAACTGATTTGAGATTGGAAACAAAGCATAAGAAAATTAAATTTTTGGGCTATACAAAGGACAGAATTATTAAAGAGGGAGAAGCTATAGTACAGATACGGCATCAAACTACACTCTTAAATGCAAGATAAGATTACTATCTTATTTGACAAATATTCTATTGTGCATCACTCCTGCTAGAATGTGGTACATAAAGTATCAATTGATAAATTTGACTCTGAAATGTTTTTTTAGGGCCCAGTTTAGAGGGAAGTAAATTATGCTTCAAGAGTCAACATTCATTCAGATTGCAAACATTTGATATGTTTTCTGTTGTCATCGAAAACAACAGGCAGCTATAAATCCTCAAAAATTGATAAGGATGCAGGAAACTTTGGAAGAAAAATCTAATTTCCTTCAGAAAAGTGGATAGAAGTCCTTTCCCGTGCAGGTCAACTGCATATTTGCAGCTTCTTATTAGAATTTCTAAGTCACAGCAGAACAACACTGGGTGACTGCTAGGATGGTAAGGCCCACGTTTGAGCTTTAGTTTCACATAGTGATTTATGACTGATTCTGGCAATGAACTTTTAAAAGAAGTATTATTTATCTACGTCCTTATTTCTCTTAGAGAAATAACACTATTGTTTCATCCAAGCTAGTTAAAACATTCTTACCTGATGAAATCTCTGGGTAGAGAGGAAAATGCTTCCTTGAGATATTGTTCCACTGTAGGCATTTCTTGAATTAAAATGTCATTCAGCAAATATTTATTTCTATATCAGTTATTTAGTCTAAAAATATAAAAGTTTGCATAAAAATTAATTGAAAGCTTGGAGGGTTAATTATGTGGTTGCTTACCTTTTTATTGAGCTTCTATACCTCAGCTTTTTCTCGAATGATATTCAGCAGCCCTCCGAATCACAGGGAAAGAACAAGCAGAAAGTACTACTGCGTGACATTATGACTGATGGGCTATGTGAGAATTTACATTTCTTTGTCTCCATCAAAATATTTGTATCATAAGTTTCTCCCTTAGTTAAATTAAATCCTATATAAAATAGAAAAACAAATCTCTTTGCTTAATAAGAAGAAGTATGAAAAGAGTCGTTAGGGGTAGCAAAAGGAACATTGGTCTTGGAAACAAAGGATTTGGTTTGGAGTCCTACCTTTACCATAACTGGTTATCTCACCTTTATTAAATCATTTGTTGTCTCTGAAGTCCATCATCAGGGAAATGAGACAATAATCTGAGTCGTCATTATGAGGCTAAAAGCAACGTGCATGGTGTAATACATTAAGAAGTTATTATTGTTGTTTTACTTTATGCTAGTAAACATCAAGTTGGGTTCATTTTTTTTTCTGGACCAAAAATAACTATAGTTCACAATGGAATGTGTTAAATTAACAGCTGGGACTGGAATTTCAGAATAGTGATATATGCCTTTTCAGTTTAGAAAAGCAACATGTGTTCTGTGGTGTTAGTATTTTGATCCTAAAAAATGTACTTTCAATATCAATGTTAGTAGGTATAAGTTGAAAATAACCTGTCACAATAAACAGAAGTAACTTACAGTAAAATTAGCATGGTTTTGTCAATTGGTACAGTCCATGTCACTGAAAGATTAGCTATCACTTGGGCAAATCCCTTATTTACTGGTGATTTCTACGTATGACACAAATATTCATTCATTCATTCAGAATATTTCAAGTCATGATCATTCAATATTTGCTTCAGAATTTGGCTTCAATTTGATCAGCAGATCACTCCCTATTTCCAAGAGTTTATTTTAAAAACCTTTCTTTCTTTAAAAGGAATTATCTACTGAACTATTAGAATTTTCAATTGTATCCCAAGTTGAAAAACAGAGGCTGGCATAGATTATTGTTCTGCTCTCAATAAACTCTTGGATTTTTGAGCTTTACAATGAACATGAGATTCTTCCACCTTCAGAGACTGAGGACAAGTGTATTAACCTGTCTTGTACTTCTCTCTGGTTGTTTGCCTCCACAGCAACCCCCCTGAGCTCACTTAAGCCTCCGAGGGTAGACACTGCTCCGGTGGTCACATCTCCCTATCAAAGAAGAGATTCAGACAGATACTGTGGGCTCTGTGCAGCCTGGTTTAATAATCCCCTGATGGCCCAGCAACATTATGATGGGAAGAAACACAAAAAGAATGCGGCAAGAGTTGCTTTATTAGAACAACTTGGGACAACTCTGGATATGGGGGAACTAAGAGGTAAGATAAACTCTGCTAATTTCTACCCCAGAAACTGGGCTTTCAGAGAAAGGTTTGTGTTTTCACAAATTGGCATGATTATTCTTATTAAGTGGGCTCATCCAAAGGAATAGAAGAAAAAGGAAAGGAGCAGAAAATTAGCTCAATTTTTTGATCTCCTTTGTTTCAAAGAGTTTATTTCCCTATTTTTATGGACTATTTTTTTTTCAGATCAAAGCCACCCATCCATAAGCCAGATGTTTTTTCTTCTGCTTTATCTTTAAACACCTTCTCTAATGAGTGCTTTGTACATGAGCAATATAAGAGAAGATGCTAAATAGGCCAAATAGCATGATCTTATTTTAAACTTTTGTGCTGTTATGAATTTAGCCAAAACAGGACAATACATTGACTTCCTTTGATGCCTTAAAGCAAACCCAAGCCCCTTTAATAGAAATATCCTCGAAATTGATGAAAGGTGGTGCTGTGTGCCATGTTATAGTCAATGCCAGTGATCCCATCCCATTTTGACAGGTATTTTCTTAATTGATGGAAACCATGCAACATTCAAAGTTCATCTCAGGTTTCCCAGCAGCTGCTGAGCAGAAACCTGGAAGCTGTAGGGTGAAGGTTAGTCCTGTGGATTTCTTAGGAGGCCATATGCCAATTTGCGGGGCTTTATAGAATATTTCATTATCAATAACCATTGAAGCATTTTTGATCACCTAAATATTTTTAATCAGCTTAATGTTGGCAGTGTAGAACAAAATCACATATATGTTTTCCTGAGAAAATGCATTTTCTCAGAAAACAATTATGTGAAGTGTGCTATCGACAATATATGTCAGATGTTGTTTGAGTGTGATAAGCTTTTATGGATTGGCCAGGGCATGGTCATGGCTGTAATAACAACATTTACACATCAATTTTCCAAATGTAACCTAGATTGAAATTGGGTTCTGTGTGTAGAGCCTACAATTCTGATTATCCTCTAACCAGGCTATGAGCCTCCAAGAGGGATAATTGTAGTCTGGAAATTATCTGTTACAATTCTAGACCAAGTAAGTGGAACAGAAGTCATGCTGTATGAGCTGGAAGGAGGGACAGGGAACTTCTGATGATATTGGTGAGAAACACTCCCCCCAAAAAGGACTTGATTTGGAACTAGAAAAGTGAGTAGCATTTCAGCAGAATTCCATGTGAGCAGCATTATATATGTGCAGGCAAAGAGGCAGGGAGACAGAAACAGTTAGCTGGCAAATAAGCATGTTATTCTGAATCCTCTGATGCTGTATGTATTTAAGATTGGAAGTCCATTAGCACATATACAGCACTTGATTGGAAGTCCTGGAAGTCCATTAGTATATATACAGAACCTGATTATTCCAAGACATGTGATTAAAAATGACAGATAAGAGCAAACAACACTTTTGTGTATGTTTTCTAGCTGAAGAAAAACAACATGGGCTTTAATATTTTTCTATGCTGAATAATCTCATTGCAGAAACTTGTCCATTGTTGTTAGTGTTGCTTTTTGTTGGGAGATTTCTTATGTTCTCAGTCTATGGCTTGTGAAAAAAAATACAGGAGTCTCTCCGTAGCTGAAGGCCTCCAGCACTCACTGTACTGGCAGATAACAAGCTGGCTCGGTGACTCTTTCACGGCAGGCACTGAAGGAGAAAACTAGGGCTTTATGCATGTTCTGTGCCAGATAATATGACTTAGAGAAGAATTATTCCTAGAGCAGATTCTTCTTGTCAATTTTGAATTATCAGCGCTGCATCTTTTATATACAACCACATCTTTAATGACTTGGGCGCCTGAATTCTGTTACATTTGAGCAGCGTGTCTTTTATACAGAAGACAAAAAGAGCTGCACTCTGACTTGGTGCCACGTGAAATGTGGTTAGCATTGAACACAGTGTCCTTGAAACCAACCCTCTTACCTACCCCAGGTGACATCTTGATATATATTTATTCAGGCATTAAAATATTGCAGAAGCTTGAGGAATAAAACAATGATGAGAACTCAGCACATTTTAAAACACACACACACACACACACACACACACACACCCCTATTTCTAGAGTGCTAATACATGATTAATCAATTAATAAGGACAAAAGTTCTAATCAGTTAATAAAAGCATAACCATAGCTTTTGTAAAAATATCAAGCAGTTGGGCATCATCTGGCAGTTTCACAGACTTTCTCAGCACGTCTCAGTTTTTAAACAGAACATTTACTTGTGTATTATGGTTTTCCTAATAATCTATTTTCCACCATACTTCCCTCTATAGATTGTTATCAACTTGAAAGTAGGCATCTCCATCTGTTTTGCTCACCGATGTGGTCAAAACACCTAGAACAGTGATAGCCACATAGTAGGTACTCAATAATTGCTGAATAAATAACAAAAAACAAACAAACATCTAAAAATTAAACATTAAAAATCACCTAAAATCCTACATTGTTAATATGGAAATCATTTTCATTTCTAAAAGGATCCTGATAGAATAATTTTTACATGAAAGTATTTATGATATTTTCCTCTAATTTAAAAAAAATGGATATTTTACATATTGCTAAATGAGGAGGCATCAAGTGTTATAGTTCAATGCGTTTTAACAATGGGAACACCTGTGTAATCACACCCCCAAGATACACAGCTTCTCCATCTTCGGAAAATCCCCATGTGCCCCTTTCCAGTCAATCCCAGCCTCCCACCTCAGGGAACCACTTTTCTTGTTTTCTTCACCATAGAATGGAAAAATTCTGATTATCCTCTAACCAGAGGATAAACCTCATAGAATGGAAGCAGGAAGCATGTATTTTTGTGTGTATCTAGCCTCTCTTACACAGCTTAGTGTTTTTGAAATGTATCCACTTGTTGCATATAAAGCAGAGTATCCCTTTTCTCTTTATTACAGAGTGTATTCTACCCCAAATCCCACAGTTTTAATATCCATTCTCCTCTTGATTTTTTTTGGGGGGGTGCTATTTAGAATAAAACTTTCATGAACATTCCTTTTTTTTTAACTTTTTGTCAACATGTATTGTTACTTCTCTTGGTAAATTCCTAGGAGTAGAATTTGTGAGCCATAAGTTGGGTGTTTTTAAATATATAAGAAACTGCCGATTTATTTTCAAAGTAGCTTCATTATTTTGCATTCTTAAAAGAAACATACAGTAGTCTCCCCTTATCCACAGTTTCACTTTCCCTGGTTTCAGTTTCCCATGGTAAGCCATGGTCTGAAAATAGTAAATGGAAAATTCCAGAAATAAAATATTCATAGGTTTTAAATTGTGTGCTACCCTGAGTAGCGTGATGAATCTTGTGCCATCCTGCTCAGTCCTGACTGGGACGTGACTCATCTCTTTGTGTAGCATGCCCACCCTGTGATGCTCCCCAACCCCCTTAGTCACTTTGTAGCCATCAGATCGACTATTGTGGTATTACACTGCTTGTGTTCAAGTAACCTTTATTTTACTTAATAATGGCCTCAAAGCTATTTACATAACTTTTATTACAGTATATTGTTAGAATTGTTCAATTTTATTATTACTTACTAGGGGCCCGGTGCACAAAAATTTGTGTACTCAGGGTGGAGGGAGTCCCTCACCCCGGCCTGTGCCCTCTCATAGTCTGAGACCCCTCAGTGGATGTCCTATGATGGCCCCAGTCTGCCAGGCGCCTTTTGTGTGTGTGTGTGTGTATTTGTGTGTGTGTGTGGCCACTGG
>PVJC01015528.1:13383-35013 GCA_004026665.1 Murina feae
CCTGGAAGGGGCCTGGGAAGCCCACCAAGCAGGCCACTGACCCCCTGCTGCCTCTTTCCTGCTCCCCGATCCCCCTCCAAGGGCCTGGACAGCTGCCAAGCAGGCCGCCGACCCCCTGCCACCTCTTACCCGCTCCCTGATGCCCCACAAAGGGCCTGGGAAGCCCACCAAGCCGGCCGCCAACCCCCTGCCACCTCTTACCCGCTCCCCGGCCTGCCACCTTGCTTTCCCACTTCCTGGTGCCCTGGTGCCCTGGTGCCACTTCCAACTGCCATAGGCAGGCAGTTGCAACAGAACCCTTTGGTTTGTTCTAGTTCCATGGCTGTTGGCCTCCATCTTGGCTGGGTTAATTTGCATACAGCCGCTCTGATTGGCTGTTGGCTTCCATCTTGGCTGGGTTAATTTGCATACAGCCACTCTGATTGGCTGGTGGTAACGGTCATATTTGCATGTTTCGCTTTTATTATAGAAGATTGTTGTTAACCTCTTATTTTGCCTAATTTATAATTAAACTTTATCATAGGTATGTACAGACATATAGTGTTTGGTGCTACCTGTGGTTGTAGGCATCCACTGGAGGTTCTTGGAACATATTTCCCACAAAAAAGAGGAAACTGCTCTAAGAGTATATGAATTATATATTCTCACCAACATTTCTTTTTGTCAGTCTTTATACATTAGCCACTCTCCGGAGTATAGGAGAATATTTCATTATTGCTTTAATTTGTGGTTGCTAATTGACCAACATGTCAAGCACTTTTAAAAATGTGCTTATTGGTTATTCTATATAACAAAAGGGTAATATGCAAATTGACCCTAACAGCAGAACACTGGAAATGACTGGTCACTATGACACACACTGACCACCAGGGGGCAGATACTCAATGCAGGAGCTGCCCCTGGTGGTCAGTGTGCTCCCACAGGGGGAGCTCTGCTCAGCCACAAGCGAGGTTGATGGCTGCCAGTACAGCAGTGGTGGTGGCAGGAGCTTCTCCTGCCTCCTCAGCAGCGCTAAGGATGTCCAACTAAAGCTTAGGCCTGCTCCCCGCTGGCAAGTGGACATCCCCTGACGGCTCCCGGGCCGCCAGATGGATGTCTGACTGCCAGCTTAGGCCTGATCCCCTGGGGAGCAGGCCTAACCAGCAGGTGGACATCTCCTGAGGGGTCCCAGACTGTGAGAGGGTATAGGCTGGGCTGAGGGACCTCCACCCAACCCCCGCCCCCCCGCCAAGTGCACAAATTTTTGTTTTCCGGGCCTCTAGTTTGTGTATATTCCTCTGAGAAGTGTTTGTTCATGTCTTTTGTCTTTATTTTTCAAAATTTGGTTGATGCCTTTTTATTATTGAGTAGTAGATAGAAGGTTTTCACATATTATAAATATAATCCTTTGTCAGATATATGCATTACTAATATTTTTCTCCTAGTCGGTGACTTGGCTCTTTATTTTCTTAAATAAAATATGAGAGCAGACATTTAATTATGGAAGTATACTTTGTCTCCTTATTTCTCATGTGATTATTTTCATGCCCCATCTAAAAAATCTTTGTCTACACCTATGATCAAAGGCATTTTGTATGTTTTCTTCTGTAAGTTTTATTATTTTAGCTTTTACATCTATGATTATGATGTATCTCAAATTAGTTTTTTAAACTTTATTTTATTGGTTTACACTATTACAAATGTCCTTTCCCCCCCCTACCTCTTTTGCCCATCTCTACCCAGCCCTAGACCCCTCTGCATTCCCCTCCCTCTGGCCAACACTACAGGCTATCTGTGTCTATGAGCTATGCATGTATATTCTTTGGCTGATTCCTCACCTTCTTTTATCCAGTCCCCCTCCCAAATTAAGTTTTATATATTATTTCAGGTAGGGTTTGAAATTCATTTTGTTTTCGTACATTTACTAGGTTATTACAGCAAGTTTGTTGAAAATGTTTTCTTTACCTCATTGAATTGTGTTGGTACCTTTATTAAAAATCTATTGATTATGTGTGAATCTATTTCTATACATTCTATTGTGTTCCACTGATTTCTTTTTCTATCTTTATGCCAGTGATTTTTTTTTTAGCATTACAGAAATCTTGGTATTAGGTAGTGCATTTTTCCAGAATTTTTCTTCTTTCCAAAGATTGTTTGATTGTCCTAAGTCTTTTGCATTTCTGTATAAATCATATTATTAGCTTTCCAATTTCTACATAGAAAATTTGTTGGAATGTTGAATGGTATGGAGTTCAATCTATAAATCAATTTGGAGATAATTTATTTAAATTCTTCATAATAATGAGTTTTTCAATCCATGAACATCCTATATCTCTATTTATTTTTAATTCTATCATTAATGTTCTGTAATTGTCAGTATAAATGTTTTAATCATATTTGTTAAAATTTTCTTCAAGTATTTTATGTTCTTTAACACTAGTGTGTTATATTTTGGAAATTTCATTTGCATATGTTTGTTACTGAGATATACAAAATATAGTTGATTTTTATATATTGACCTTGAATCATGTAACTCCCACATAACTTTCTATCTATTATTTGTACATAACTTAAATGTACAAAAAAGTTACACCTTTTGTATTTTTTTTGTATTCACACTATTTAGCCATTAGAAAATATAGAACAATGTTCATAGTCTCATGTTCATAGTCTCATATTCTTTTGCTTAAAGTGCAGGTCAAATAAAAATATTCTTATAACAAATAATTTTAAATGGAATTGGTCTAAATAGATATTAATATGCAGAATTTGGTTACTGATTCAATGTTAGTGTTATTTATTTAAAAAGCAGATGCTATTTGTCTGTACTTCAAAGTTTTAATTTGACAAGAAAAACAGTCACCTCTTTCTGAACATAAAATCCAATGTAGAAAACAAACGGAAGTTATTGAATTATGTAATTATAAAATTTAATGGTCAGAAAGTACTTTAGAGGTTTGCTTTATGGTTTAAATTCTTCTTGTCAGCAAATATAAGGCAGTTTCTTAGTTAGAAACAATGACTGTGTAAATTATGAAATTATAGCTAGGTGGAAATGAAAGATTCATTTTTCAGACTTTTATTATTTTATTCTTTTAAAAGTTTTAGGATTAAAACAATGCAGGCATTTTATTGATTCAGAGGAAACTAGACCAGTGATTTTCAACTGGTGTGCTGCAAGAATTTTTGGAACATGCAATACCTGACATTTAGTTGGGGGCACTGATCTCTTTTTCCTTAGATTGTCAAACAAAAAAATGAAAATAGCCAACACAACAATAGCTATCCAGTGTGAATGCCTTGTCTTGAACACAAATATATAATGAAGTTGTATCTTATTGGTCACATCACATAATAGGTTACATCTGATTAGATAATTCTTGGTACCTGAATTCTTTATACATAAGTATAGGCACCTGATTTTTTTAAAAAAGTAACTTTGGAGTAAAAAGGGTAGTTAAATACTATTATTATTATTTTTTTGTAAATCAATCAAAATTAGACCTTTTATGTCAGATTGGTAAAAAGATGTATCTGTTTTTATGTTTGGCATAATTTTAGTAATTACTTTATGTGTGCCATGAGATGAAAAACGTTGACAATCTCTGAACTAAACTATTCTGGTATAATTCTCATTTGAAGACACAGGCAAATGAACTCATTTGAAAATGTCATGTTGCTGAGCATCATAAACTGATGGTGTTAGAAAGAACATTGGACATTATTGAATTACTAGGGGCCTGGTGCACAAAAATTTGTGCACTCGGCGGGGGAGGGGAGTCCCTCAGCCTGGCCTGTGTCCTCTCGCAGTCTAGGACCCCTTGGGGGATGTCCACCTGCTGGCATGCCTGGCTAGCCTAGGTGAGGGGCTGATGGCTGTTTGCAGGCTGTCCAGGCCCTCCAGTGGGGACCCTCACCCCATTGGGGGGTGGCTAGCCTGGGTGAGGGGCTGAGGGCCATTTTCAGGCTGCCCACAGCCCCTTCAGGGTTCAGGTTTCTACTGGGGTGCCTGGGTGAGGAGCTGCGGGCCATTTTCAGGCTGGCCACAGCCCCTTCAGGGTTTGGGTCCCTACTGAGATGCCTGGCCAACCTGGGTTAGGGGCTGATGGCTATTTGCAGTCTGGCCACAACTTCCATTGACCCAAGGTCCCAGCAAGGCTGGCTGGAAGCAGGTTTCTGGGGTTTATCTTATATAATTGAAACGCTGTTGCCTTGAGCAGAGGCCACAGCCTGCCTAGGCAGGCAATGAAACCTCCTTTTGCTTCAGCTCCATGGCTTCTATAATTGAAACTTTGTTGCTTTGAACCGGCTGAGGCAGGTAGTTTCCTCCAAACAGAAGCCTCCTGTTTGCTCTAGCTCTGTGGCTGCCGGCCTCCATTTTGGCTAGGTTAATTTGCATACAGCCGCTCTGATTGGCTGGGGGCGTGGCTTGGCTGGGGGCATGGCTTAGATGTCTTGGAGTGATGGTTAATTTGCATATTATTCTTTTATTAGATTAGATGCCCCTTCTTTTTTTTTTTTTTATTGATTAAGGTATTACATTTGTGTCTTTATCCTCCCATTGCCCCCCTCTATCCTCCCCCTTGTTCCCTTACCCACCTAGTGTATGTGTCCATTGGTTATGCTTATATGCATGCATACAAGTTCTGTGGTTGATCTCGCTCCCTTCGCCCCACCCTCCCCTGCCTTCCCTCTGAGGTTTGATGGTCTGATTGATGCTTCTTTGTCTCTGGATCTGTTTTTGTACATCAGTTTATGTTGTTCATTATATTCCACAAATGAGTGAGATCATGTGATATTTATCTTTCTCTGACTAATTTATTTCACTTAGCATAATGCTCTCCAGGTCCATCCATGCTGTTGCAAATTGTAAGAGTTCCTTCCTTTTTACAGCAGCGTAGTATTTTATTGTGTAGATGTACCACAGTTTTCTAACCCACTTATCTGCTGATTAACACTTAGGCTGTTTCCAAATCTTAGCTATGGTGAATTGTGCTGCTATGAACATAGGACTGCCTATATACTTTATGCCCCTTCATTTTACAGAGCAGGATTCTGGAGCCCAGATAAACGAAGTGACTGTACCCTTCTAAGTTATGGTGTGATCTGGGATTCCTGATTATATGTGACTCATTATTGACAACTAGAACTCTGATAATGAACTCTTTTCTTTTAAACAGTTGAGTTTTTGAGTTTATATATTTTAGTATAAAAGTTGGTTTGAACTCAAGCATTGATAGGCATAGTCAACTCTCAGTTTTCTTGGAATGAATTTTTTTGCAAAGTACACTACATACCTTTAATAAAGGAGTTTTCCCCACATTTATGATTTTATCTTAGCTGGAGTGAATATAGAAATGCAAAGAAATCATATTGACTTTTCAAAGGGTTTGGGATTGAGAAGCCAAGTTCAGCTTTTAGGGAAGCCACTAGATTACTCCCTCTATAATACAACTTCTGCCTTCATTAGCAGGAATGGGGATTGATTTCCAGGAAGCTTATCTAGGACTTCAAATTATAAAAAGTGGTAAGTGAGTCAGAATGATCAGCCTTTCTTCAAAATAAGCATAATGTGCCCTGACAGGTTTGGCTCAGTGGATAGGCGTAGGCCTGAAGACTGAAGGGGGTCCCAGGTTGGATTCCGGTCAAGGGCATGTACCTCGGTTGTGGGCACAACCCCAGTGGGGGGTGTGCAGGAGGCAGCTGATAGATGTTTCTCTCTCATCGATGTTTCTAACTCTCTATCCCTCTCCCTTCCTCTCTGTAAAAAAATCAATAAAATATATTTTAAAAAATAAGCATAATGCTAGAGTCAGAGATTTTTGCTTTTTAAATTATATCTGCTGTGGACTTTCAGGTGGTAGTAGATTGACATCTCATATTTTATTCCACTTATTTTAATTTAGACTTTGTGTATATCTCAGGCAGTAGACAGCAGAGTCATATCATTCGGTGACACTCTTGTACCTTCAATTAACCTAAGTTTCCTGTGCAGGGGGACTTGGGCACTGGATCTACTTTAAGACCAGTGGAATTTTTAGGTTAAAAATGAACAGTTTTCAAAGGAAGCCAGTGCTACTGCTGTGGTATAATAATTACCTCCAAACTTAGTGGCTGAAAAACACACTAGACATTTACTATGTGTTGCAGGTTCTGTGGGGGCCTTTGGGCTTGACTTGGCTGGGTGATTCTGGTTTGAGCTTTCTCATAACAATGCAGCTGAGATATGGGCCTCAGCTGCAGTTCCACTTTTCAAAGTGGTTCTATTCTGTAAATCAGACTAGTGGTTGTCAGGCTTTGGTTGGTGGTAGGGGAGGGAAGGGGGCAATAAGAGGTTGTGGGGGACTATAAAAGGGCAATAAGAGGTAATTGGAGGGGTGATGAAACTTGTCTGTTCCTTGATATGATGGCGGCTATGTAGCTGTGCTTATCAAAACCTGTATAACTGTACACAAAGAGAACGATATGTAAATTTTAAAAGTCAAATAAAAGTAGGAAGAAAATGTGGCTCACTCTCAGGCCTGTCTGTTGGCAGGAGACCTTAGCTTTCCTCCTCATGGGCCTCTCCCTGGGGTTTGAATGTGCTTGTGAAGTGGTGGCTGGCTTCGTACAGGGCAAGGCATCCAAGAAAGCGTCATGTGGAAGCTATCTTTTCTTAAATTCTTGAAGGTCACTTAGCATCACTTCCATCATATTCCATCAGCTAGAAGTCAAAGCCAGTCTCTATTAAAGGAGTGGCAAGAAATTAAACTCCACCATTTAAGAGAGATTATCAGAAACTATGGGGACATTTAAAAACCATGACAATCAGTCAGAATACAGGTGGACAACTAACTTGTGTGGCTAGCAGTCTGCTGTCACACCCTGTAGACTTAGTGGAGAGCATCTCATCTATGGGTGGGCTTTGTACAGGCGGTAAACAATCAAGTCAGGGATTTCAGATTTTTAAAGTTAAAGCTAATAGTGATTTCTACCTATACTCACAAGAACCAAACCAATGGAAAATAGTTTCTCTGAAGTCCTCTGCTCAAGAGCTGGACCTGTCCTGATGGATGTCCTGGATGAGGTCTGCAGAGAAAAGGTATCCTTTCCCATCTGAAGCTTGCTTGAGAATCTCCACATCAGCTTTAAAAATTATTTCTTAATCCAACCACCATTCTCCCTTCATATATGACCACCTCAATATGTTTAACAGATTCTGAAGACTTGGGGACCAAGTTAATTTGAATTCATAGCTTGATGGTGGTCTCCTAATATCCATGTGAGATAATAGAAGCAGAAGTTCTGATCAACTGACTTAAGCTCAAGTTTGTAAAAGCAGAAAGCTTGCTTTATGCCACTTTTTTATTTCCTCTATGATTCCTTCATTTATTTGTTCATTTTCCATTCATTGTGTGAATATTGAATTCCTACAGCATACCAGATACAGCATGCTGGACATTCTACAGTGAACGTGAGGTGAAGGTTCTTAGGAAGAAGACAGTAAATAAATCACATGGGCTAAAGGGAAAGGGATAGAGTGACATGATAAATAATGAGAGCTGGGATGTCGGTTCCTTTAAGTGGAATGGTTTGTGACAGCCTTTTAGATTAGCTGCCATTCGGACTGTGACCTGAAGGAAGGGAAGGTTCTAGAAGTACCTGCTTATTTCAAGCAAAGGTACTAGCAAGCACAGAGGGCTCCATGGGGGGAAAGAACTGGGTACATTTGAGGCCTGATAGCAGGCAGAGTGCCTGAAGCCAATGAATGGTGTAAAAATTGACACTGGGATTACATAGGGTCACCTTTTGTAGATTCTAATAGGTCACTGTAGGATGTTTTGATTTATTGTAAGTGCATACACATATTTGCATCTGATCTTACCTGTGAATCCAAATGCTCCACATTCTCTCTACTGAAGCGCCTGGGTTCATTTCTACCCTCAGTCATCTTCTCTTCCTTCTGTCCAGAGCAGGTCCTGTTTCTGCCATTCTTGTGAAGACACCTATTACCTACTTCCTTTGTTTGAGGCCATATTTCTCAAACCACTAGCAGATTTTCAGGGTAGCAAAACTTTCTAGTAAGGGGTTCATCATTCATTCATGGTTTTTACTACTAAAAATACCCCAGAGTTTCTTTATTTTTTAAGGGCAAGAAAACTGACATAGGCCTTTTTAATACTGTTGGCAGTGAGTTGGTGGGTGAATTGAAGAACAAACATTTCTTAACATTTAGTTAAGGACGAAATCAAGTTCAGGAACAGCATGCTGGCTCCTGCAGAATAGCAAGGGTGTTAAAAAGGAATGCAAAAGGTGCATTTAGGCGTGTTAGGTACAGTGTATTCCCAGGAAAATGGGTCTAACAAATATCCACTGGAGACTTTCTTTCAGACCAGGGGATTCTGAGCATTGGTAAAGGCTTGCATAACTGGGCAAGGGAAAGAGCCAGACTACTCAAGTCTGGAGATGCAAAGGTGTCAGGATGAAGTAGAATTCCCATATTTAGAGATCAAAGGAGTTGGGTAAACCTTAAAGAACAACTAGAAGATACCAGGTTAGGCAGCTGAGTGGGACAAAGGTGCAGGCTGAGGACAGAGCCTGTGCAAATGTCTGGGGCAGGGGACAGTAGGGCCCTTCCAGGAGCTGTGTGGTGTGGCTGGAGCTTAGTGGCAGGTTTGAGAATAATCGGAGAGGTAGCTGAAGAGACAAAGAGTCCGATCATGGTGGGAGCTGAACACTTTCACTTAATCCTGAAGGCTATTAGGAGTGATTTACAGATTTTTAGCAGGAAAATTACATGTTGGTATTTCTATTTTTGAGAGAAGTCTCTATATACAGACAACAATGTGAAGGTTTGAGTAGAAGGGCACTAGACATGAGGCAGGGAGATTATTTTAAGGCAATTAATCTAATCCAGTGAGAAAGTATATCAACTAAAGAAAGTAGTAGCAGTGAGGATATAAGTAAGGGAGCAAAATGAGGAAAACAATTGGATATGAATTCAACAAAATTTGGTGGACAGTTTGTCCTCCAGAGACCCTTATCAGCTGCCCCTTCCAGAGAGAACAGAGCCTGTCCATGCTACATGCCCAGATACCGGCACAGCCTTCTGAGGTATGGATCCCATTAAGGTTAGGCATTAGGCATTATCAGTGTTGGTCTTGTCAAAGTATTTTGAGGGGATGGCCCAAGTCTTCTTTTATCACCTACAGTATAGAAGGTCTTGAATGAATGCCCAGGGATTTGAATGGTATCATTTCTGTTAACTATTGATTTACTCTTAAGTTAATACCAGTAATAACTTAAGGTTCTCCAATATCTATGTTAGAGTCAGAATTATCAGTCTTGAGCAGATGATTGAACATTTCCTAGTGTTGGATACTTGATAAAAAGATTACTATGTCAAGTAAGGCGTATTTTTTATTACATTTAATAAGTTAAAAAAGAATTAGTCCATTCCTTATACTTACATTTTTGATCTCTGAAAGTTGTATGTATTTTATCTAGTTAAGAATCAGCAGAAAATAGGATCTCTTAGTAGATATGATAATTATAGAATACAATTCTAAATTGAATGGTAAGGGAGGAGGTGCTAGAAGAGAATGCTCAGCTTAGATTTCACCTGGTTATTTTTGCATTATTATTTTTAATGTGTTTTGACACCTCAGCTGTTTCATATAGACTCACTCTGATCTTCAGAGCCCACACTTTGGGTTAGCTGATTACACTGCTTAAATGGCTCATGTTCCTGCCATATCATTGGAGTGGGGAAATTGTGATATGGAAGAGATCATTTTCATCCCTTACTTCATTCATTCATCCACATTTACCAAATACCTATTACACACCCAGCTTTCTTTTTGAAGTCATGCAGAACATTAAAATATCTATGACTCATCCTCTAATCTCAAAGAGTTTAAAGTCTGGAGCAGGGAAGGAGAACAAAGATCATACTTTGAAATAAATATAACACAAAATATGAAAAAAAATAGGAGCTTAGAAGTCACCCCAATACAATGCTTTGGGAACTAAAAATAGAGAAAAAATTACTTCCAACTTGGAATTAGTGGTAGTTCAACCAGATGCTTTAGGGAAGATAAATCAGCATGACTAAGGGCCTGAAGAAACGAGAAAAAGTGTTAACATAATTGGCAATTGCGTTCAGTGGGGTTAGATGTGTTAGCAGACAAAGCTGGGGAAACAAATTAGAACCAGATTATAAATAGCCTTGCATGTCAAGCAAAGCTGAACTTTATTTGATAGCCACTGACATTTGTTTTTTGAGTAAGGAGATGACCTGTCTCATCTGTGCTTTAGGGGGATTACTGCATGATGGATTGGAGTGGGCAGGTTCAAGAGGCCAGAAAATCAGGTAGAATTGATGCAGAGGCCCATGTGAGGGCCTGGAGGGGACTGAGGTAGAGTAGGGGAAGGGGTACAACAAGTGAAATACATATTTCTCTCTGCACTGTTTTGCATACTCCCCCCCACAAAAAATGAAAAGGAATCAGAGCATTAGAATTCTCAAAGACACCTTGGCAAGGCCTTATGAACACTAATGGCAAAATATAAATTTAATGAGTAATAACTTAAATTTTTGTTTGGTCTCAAATCCAACAAGGAATGTAGTTGATGAACACACACAATAGTTTATTTACAGCCTGTGGCAATTTTTTCTTCAACCGAGACAGACTTTTGCCCATTATTGTTATTAATGAAGCTAATAAATGGAACACTGTCTAAAAAAGCTTGGTTAACTCTTCATCATCACTGACTAGGTTCCAGAAAGGATGAGTGTAGCTTTTAAAATGGGACACACACTTCTGCTTCCATTTATGCATCTTGGGTGCACTCATTAAATAGAGAACTGGAAACCAACTTGTATTTCTAGTTTTAGAATTGGCTAATACATTGGAAACTGCCCTAAATTTAATTCTGGAACCAGTATTCTTCGTGGTGAAATATTGACCAAGGAAAGGGCAAAAGCAACATAAAAACATCCCCACCCAACTCCCACTCAACTGTTTTTCGTTGCCAATTTTGGCTACATGAGGACGCTAACAATATTATGTGAAGCTTCTGAGCAATTCATCTTTCTTCCTCAGGGCTCTAAGGTTTTATCGGTATTGATTGAAGGTCTCTATTATTTAGTTTAAGCTCAAGAACTAGGATAGTATTTTGCAAAAGCTCAGCACAGTGTTTTCCTAAGGTTCTAGGGAAGCGTATCTGCTTTGTTGGCTCTTAAATAGCTGTGGGCTTTGTTAGTGACATGTAATCATTTGACAAAATAGGGAATGTTTGCGAAAAGATGCAAAATCAGAAGAAATCTATCTTGTAACAAATGGGAAACTCTTTTGTTTGTTTCTAAAATTACAGCTTTAACTCCATGAAGAGAAAGTAGATATAAATCTTTTATTTTAAAACTGCTACAGATAGACCTAAATTTCTGCAAAAGGTGGGCTTCTACAAAGATGATTGTGAGCTGTGATTAAGGTCTACCAAACCAATGTCAGGTTCACTCAAAGTAGGGCATACCTACTGATGTTTTTGTTCACTATCTTATTTGGACTAATATTTAATGAGCACTTACCAGGGAATAGCCATTGTGGTAAACCTTGGGGTATAAAGCTGACACTGTCCTGGGATATAAAAGAATATATTCTTTTGTCTTCAAGAATTCCATAGGCATTGTGTTACTATAGCAAATGAAATGCTATGAAAAACTTTTTACTTGATGATCTCTGGTGTGTCTTGAGTATAGAGATATGGAAAAGAAAGAAACAAAAGTGTAGTCCCTTTTATCCATTTAATATACTTTTCAAATAGATTCCGCTTCTGGCAATTATGACCTCATGCAAATGTTAACTCAAGAAAACGGGGATTTTATAGTTGAGGCTGAGGCAAGAAAGGAAGCATCAAGCGTCCCTCATAAATTCTGTCTGGAACTTTGCATGGCTATATGCCCATTTCCAAAACTGCTACACGAAACTAGAAAAATTCAATCCTACAGATGTCACATGAAAGAAAGTTCTCTGCATTTATTCACCCACTCAACAAATACTGACTAGGTGATTGTTATGTTGTAGACATTGTACTTGATGCTGGGGATGCAACCATGGAGAAGGCATGGTCCTTGCTTTCAGGAAAGTTCTATGCTAGTAGGAAATGCAAGCATTTAATATTATTTATAGGATGCATTTAAAATCCTCACATGATTTACATATCTTTCCTTGTAAGAAATGGGAAATTTTCTTGGAAAAACCACTTTAATTAAAACACACACACACACATACAAGGTAGCAATAACACTAAAGGTTTCTTTGGAAATATAGAGGCTGGTGATGTGCTGCCGATAAAAAAATGTTATTTACCAAAACAGATCTTTTACTCAGAAGGTGTATATGACATCTATATTAGCTAAGTGGGTTCTTAGACCTGAATAATGAACAAAAATATGCAATAAGTTGACTTTAGAGTCTATTTTTACAACATATGACAAATAATGACACATTTACTGAAATAGCTATTGGACCAGGGAAGTACGTGGCAGCATAGCTTTTCACAGACACCAGCTGGCAAACTGTTAAATGATTTGAAATGAGTTAGCAAGCACTGCTGTTTTGTAAATAAGCATCTTGATTTCTTTTGCCATCACATGTGAAAGCAAGATATCTACTGCTCAGGATAAACCCTTTCCGGGGAAACTACAGTTTCCCCAAATCCTGGCGAATCATTAAGATTCAGTAAAATGGATCCCTGAAATTCCAGAGTGGGGTCCTATCTCAGCTACCAAGTAGCTTCGGGACCTAGATGATTCACTTCACCTCAGTGAGCTTCAGTTTCCTCTCTCTAAAATGGAGGTGTTGGTTTGGCTCATGCACAATGTCTCTGCTAGCATTTTCTTTTTCCATCTAGTTTTCATCTAGGTCAATATGAACCACAGAGGAACACTTTATTGTGAGTCTGTGTGCTTGGGGTGTAAATAGTTTCACCGCCAGAATAGGTTTTTTTATATCCGATTATCTGAGATAGTACAAAGAGCTTTCATATATACCACATCCAGTTTCTCTCATTATTAGCTAGAGGCCTGGTGCACAAATTTGTGCACAGGTAGGGTCCGTCAGCCTGGCTGGCTATCAGTGCGGTCAGGGCTATCTCTCCCAGTCCTTATCGGGACTGGCCAGTGGGAGGGACCACAGAAGGTTGGCTGGCCATGGGAGGTTGACTGTGGGAGCACACTGACCACTAGGGGGAAGCTCCCGCATTGAGTGTCTGCCTCCTGGTGGTCAGTGCATGTCATAGCTACTGGCTGGTCGTCTAGTCGTCTGGTAGTAAAGGTCACTTAGGCTTTTATGTATAGAGACACCTTACATATTTAAGTACATTTGCCACAGTTAATGAGATAATTACTTTTAACAAAAGTCCATAATTTATTCATGCTTCTTCAGTGTTCTTTTTCTGTTTCAGAATCTTATACTACACTATAATTACTAATTATGTCTTCTTAGACTTCTCTTAGCTGTGACTTTTCTTGGTTTTTATTATCTTGACAGTTTTGAGGACACTTATCAGATATTTTGGAGAATTTCCCCAATTGGTGGTATCCTCGTGATTCGACTAGGATGATGGGTTTTTCATCACATCATATTAAATGTATACAGTATCAAAATGACTTCTCACTGTTGATGTTAACCTTGACACCTGGCTCATGGCCAGGTTCTTCATACTGTACTCTTTAGGAGGAAGTCTCTCTGCATTGCTTATACCTAAGGAGCAGGGAGTCATCTTCTATCTTCTTGGGAATGGAGTATTTACATAGATTATTAGGAATTCTTCTCTATGGGAGATTTGTCTCTTCTCGTTTATTTATTTAATTAGTATTTATGTCTATATTAATTCATAGATATATTTATTGTGTTGTTCCAATGATTCTATATTTTTCCATTTAGAACTCCTTAAGTTAGTTCCTGTGTCTCTTTGATATAATCCCAATCTTGTTATTTTTGTTTGTTTTACTTGAACGTTGTTACTGGCACAACAAGATGCTTGAGACTTACCAATTTTCTACCTTAGCCATTTCTGAAGGACTTCCTGGTTCCCCTCTCCCCCTTTTTAAATAATGCTATTAGAAACCAAGATCTGGACAATAGGTTTCTTGCTTACTTTGAATGATTTTCCCCACTTTTTATTTCACCTAGCACATTTTTTCTCTTCAAGAATATTTTTCCATTTTTATTTTCAAATTCCCACTATGCCCTGTAGCTCATCATTCCTCTGCTATTGGCAACCAAATAAATTTTTATAAAATGCTAGTATCATTGTACCATTACCTTGGTTAAAAACCTCCATAAACTCAGTGTTGCCCTTAGGAGAAAGTATAAACTTAATGTTGTTGGAAAGGGTTTTGGGATCTGTTCCTACATTCCTCCTCAATTTCACCTCTAATACTCTCAATCTTGGTTTACACTCCATCCAATCACCTATTCACATGTCTATTCTCTCTAAACTGAAAGCTCTGTGACAGCAGAACCTTTGTACATTTGTTTCATCACCGTATTGTTAGCACTTAACCCATTGTCTGGCACTTGACATGTACTGAAGAAGCATTTGTTTAGTGAATCAATAAGTGATCCATGGACTACCCCCATCTTGTTAGTCTCAAGGAAGCAGTGGTCATTGATGTATTTCCAAAAGACAATAGCTTACCAAGTGTTAAATACATATTGGTTTTTGCAAGCAGAGTATCTCTCAGTATGGAAATAGTTAATGCAACTCCTCTATTATTACTCATCACGAGACAGAGTTCTTGGCCTCCTTTTTTTTCTATTTCCAAATACAAACAGAAGGCAAGGTGCAGCTTCTGGACTGCTTGAGATCAGTTCCAATCTAGAGTGTGAGTATGTTTTTGGTTAAACAAACAGGGAAATCAGCCATGAAGAAATGGACAAGAATTCTAATGCTGCCAAGAAATTCACACCCAGAATAGAGCGTGATCTCAAGGGCATTTCCAGGAAAGTCCCAAAATATCTACACTTGCACCCCGACAGTTACACACTCACAAGGAGTTTAACACAAGAGCAAGTAGAGAAGATTTGATATTGCTCATCCCCACTTTTTTTTTTACACAGAGAAGATGTTGGTGTCTTTTAATATCTTTCAAGAAAGTAGGACAGTCATTTTTCTCTGATGAAATATGGCTTGGATGTAAGGTTTCCAGAGCCATCAGAATGGAAATCATTTGTCCTCCTACCAGACATATGCACAGCAATGCTCTTCCTCTAAATCTCTTAGTATTTTATAGACATTGCCTCCAATCCTCTTATTTTAGCTCAGCTCTCCTTTAGATGGGGAAATGAAGAGAATATTAATAGTCCTCTCTAACAATTTTCTGAGAGAGGCTAAAATTGCCACAACTTGCTAGTGTTTTTCTCATGAAGGAAGTATATGCTTTTGTGTCAGGTTAGAAGCAAAGTCTTTCACTTGGCACTAAACGGAGTTAACTAGATATATTTATCTTAAAAGGCTGATCTTGTTTTGTCAAGTGAGAATAAGACAGCTTACTACACTGAAGTATTCATTTTCTTTAGTCTCCTGCAAGCCATGCGAGTTGTATATATGTACTGTCCTTCTCAGCCACATTAATAAGGGGGATTGAATGTTTAAATTTCCCCCTGCTTGTTGTCTATGATAGCCCAGTGTAATTATTTTGTAATGCCCTATATTATTGAATGCTTATACACTACTGCAGTGGACTGCATGATGCAGTTATAGATGTTGAGATTGTCAGGTAAAATACAAGATGACCAGTGAAATCTGAAGCTCAGAGAACACCTACTTCTTAACTTTGATGTGTAAGTATGCTGTATTGGGGACATACATTTATTTATTTATTTATTTATTTATTTATTTATTTATTTATAAATATATTTTATTGATTTTTTACAGAGAGAAAGGGATAGGGATAGAGAGTTAGAAATATCGATGAGAGAGTAACATTGATCAGCTGCCTCCTGCACACTCCCAACTGGGGATGTGCCCGCAACCAAGGTACATGCCCTCGACCAGAATCCAACCTGGGACCCTTCAGTCTGCAGGATGATGCTCTATCCACTGAGCCAAACTGGTCAGGGCGGGGACGTACATATATTTAAATTACTTATTGTTTATTCCAGGATAAAATTTAACCAGGCATTTGAATTTTATTTACCAAATTTGGCAACCTTAATACCATGCCTAATTTTCCAGGCCAAAGTACCTTTAAAAGCTTACATTTCAATCAAATAAAGAGCAAAATACCATCTTAGGAGCAGAAAATTGGTTCATTTTACTGTTACATGATTAACTTGGCAATCTGGGATCCAAAAGTTTGGAAGTCATTAAAAAAAGAAAAGAATAGCCCAGCCATTTCTTTACTCAGTGATTATGAATCCAGCCATGAATGAGGCAGGAGGTCATGGTTCGATTTTTGGTCAGGGGCTTGATCCCTGGTAGAAGGCATGCAGGAAGCAATCAATCAATGATTCACTCATCATTGATGTTTCTATCCCTCCCTCCCTCTCTCTTCCTCTTTCTGAATTCAATTAAAAAATATTTTTAAAAAAGCATAAAATCACCAACACTGTCTTAAAAAATATTTCTGAGCAAACTCCTGAGATGTTTAAAATATGTAAAAATTTCTGACCTTTTACCCCATTCCTACCTCTTAAATAAGATTTGAAAAGTACCTAAGCAAAATACATATGTTTTTCCCACATAAAGTTTAACTTTGTTAAAAGAATTCAACTGGGCAAATTTTAAAGATTGTATTGCTTTATTCAATGATTCATGAATTGGGCAGCATCCAATCTAACAGATAAAAAGGTAGTCCAAAGAGATATACAAGGCAAGAGATTTTACAGGAGAAGGGAGCAGGAATAAGGAAGTTATACTAGGCAAAACAGACGATGAATTATTGCAGCTTACTTTTCTTTAGGGGATGGCAGAGACTTATTAAGCAGATTATCTAACTAGTGCTGATCAGATGATGCCTGATGGATTGGTTTAGGACTCCATTTCTGGGAAAGCTAAAACTGGATTTAAGTCTGGATTTGATGACCTGGGGCTCACCATATGCCAGTCAGTTCTGGGCCTGTTGTCTTTTTTTAAAAACAATTATTTCCTACTAAATTGGAGCATCAAAGCCTCAACCATCCCTCTTTTCTTTAGTAGGGTTTTTAATGCCAATTTTGCCCATTACTAACCTTGCTTCCATTTTTCTTCTCAGATAGGTTATTTTATCTGCTGCCTAACACATACATCTCTAGAGACACTGGAAATATTTAGCACATTTACAGAATGATTCTAATCGGCACTGAGCTAATATTAGTTATTTTGAAATATTTTTTAAATTTGATATGAAATGTTTATGGATTTTCAGTCAAGTCCTGTGTACTCTGCTTTGTTGTTGCTGCTGCAATCTTATGCTGTCCCTTTTTAACGTAAGTTAACTAAGTTGACAAAATATTTTTTTTTAAAGAAAAACTTCCCCCAAACTATCAAGACTCACCTCTAATATATCTTTAAAATTACTGGGCAATAAACCAATCCTAGATATTTAAAAGGGAGGGTGTTTTTTTGTTTTGTTTTTGTTAATTGCTCATTAATAGGACTTGAGTATTCATCTCTACAATAAGCACCATACAAAGAAAGATAACTTGTAGAATGATGGCTACCTCTGTGCCATCAGGGTGGAGTCATGGTTATTGCATTTTAAAGCTGTGTTTATCAAGTATCAGTTAATATATGCACTTATTGGAGCCCTCTAAAGCATCCCTCAGCCTTCACATTCTCTGTAAACATTAACATGGGTATCAGAGAAAGACAGAGCACGGGGAAGGAGTGACTTATGTTAGCCCTCATTTTTTTCCTTTTCAAAAAACTCCTTTCTTACTAGTATTTGTGTCTTCTCCTGGATCTTTCTATTGTATAGCAATGTATTTGCCCCCAAAGCTGTGATGATTAGACCCAGGCAAGCAGGAATGTAGACACAGGTATTTTTGTGTGTATAATTTCATCAGTGTGTGTGTTTGTGTGCATATATGTGTATTCTTGCCTTCTCTCACTCTTTCCCTCCCTCTCTTTATTTTTCGTAGGAAAAATTATTTGGGAAAATCCAGCCTTGCCTTGGCTGAATCTCAGAGAAGCAGGGTTTTGCCTTTTCATTCCACCTCTATGGAAAGTTATTAGAGAAATCTCCAGGACCTAGAATGGTGGAAATTCTGAAGTTCAAGAATTGCTGCTCAGGCTGGCTCTGGTGTAGGTGTGGGATCAGCTTAAGAAGCAGCAGGGCCAGGCACCTGCCATAGACCTGGGAATTAGATGTCAGGAGTAGATGCCCTGGGGTGTTAGCATAGAGTGAACTGCAGGAGTAGAGTGAACTTAGTGTGACTAAGGGTAATTATTCGAAAGACTTAATAGTTATGTATTAGTGGTCACAGCTATGTAATAGACTGAACTCATCAAAGCTTTTCTGTGCACTTAGTATTCATAATGTGCCTTCTAGTCATTATCATTTTTTATTCCTCCAAATGCAACCTTATACATTTACTCAGTGTTTTTTTTCTACTTAATATAAATCCAAACTGTATTTATTCATGGCTGACCTTGTTTATGCTCTATTTTCTCCAAAGCAGCAGAAGTTTTTCCCAAGGTTTCATATCAGGTGTAGCCTGAAAATACAAAATTGAGAAGTGGGTGGAATTTGATTTAATGCTCCCACTTGTTTCTCTTGCTGCTTTTTCTACCCTTACTGAGCCTCTCTTGCAGTACCTCTTCTCCTGCCTCTACCTTCCCACCCTTCATTCCTTATACCACATGTATTTGCATGTCTGATAAGCAGTTACTTACACTGTAGAAAGGACTCCAGTGGATTCCCTCTCCTAACAGAGGGGCTTTTTAACCCTTACTTTAGCTGTGCAATGAAAGACTCTATCTTCCATTAAGTAAGTACCAAGTAAAGACAAATTGCTGATTTGCTGTTGTTGTGGGCATGACCAACACCCTAAGTTGCAGCATCATAATGTTTATGCACTACTCCATTCACTGGCCACCCAGGGATTGGTGGCTCTAGAAAGAAAGGATCCCTCCACATAACAGTCACATGAGTGGTTCAGATGTTATTAAAAGTAGTCATTTGCCCAGCCAATATGGCTCAGTGGTTGAGTGTACACTCATGAACCAAGAGATCACAGGTTCAATTCCCGGTCGGAGCACAGGCCTGGGTTGCAAGCTTGATCCTCAGTGGGGGTCTTGCAGAAGACAGCCCCATCCATGTTTCTTTCTCATTGATGTTTCTATCTCTCTACCCTTGCCCATTTCTCTCTCTAAAAAAACTTAATAGAAACATAATTTTTTTGAATATCATTTGTACAGGATGTCATTGTGGCCTGAATTGACTCAGTGGCTATTTTGTACATAGTTTCTATTACAGGGAATTACCTACATAATGATTATTTTAATATGGCATTGGGAGGTTATGTTTCTAAAATTTAATTTGAATAATTATCTGAGTCCCGTTAATCCCTTTCTCTTTAGGGGATACAGGGAGTGGTGGGTGCATAGTTTTAAAGAAATGCATGTTAACACCTTGTTTTAAGTAACTTAATTCAGACCTTGGTTGATCCAGAGACTTGAATCCAGAAATCACACATTTACTGAGATGCCAGCCTCTTCAAGTCTGAGTCCGCCTCATTGTCATTAATTCTGTGGTGTTCAGCAATTCTCATGATAACTGTTGACTTTTATTGTCTCTTGAAAATTGGTTCCATTCTGAAAATAATCTGAAAATAATTTTATGTTATATTTTGTCATCGTGTTACTCTAGTGTTCTTTCTGACCCCTCTCCAACACTTGCAATTTGGCTGTGAGAAATGTAGTTTCAAGACAGAGAAGACATTTCACCAGTTCTGTGTATCCTCATGGGAATTGCAGAGTTGGTTTTTTTAAAGCTATTTTATTATTTTTATATTTGAGACCCAGAGTGTCTTCCTTTATTTGAAACTTTTGAAGGTGGTTATTCCTTTTCAAGAACTACGCTTTTGAGCCTTAACCAAAGAAGCAATTACTTTTTAAGGATATCTAGCTCCGCATTTGGCAGCTCTCAGCTCAGAAAAAGCACTGTGACTCTCTCTAGAGGGAGGCGTTTGTTAAAAAGACGAAAGGTTTTCAGTTTAAAAAACGTTGCCATTGCATCTCATGAATTCAGTGAAATTAAAATTGATCCTAGGGCCCTAACCCCTCATAAAAGATTCCTCAATGCCCCCAAAGCATCCGTTGGACTTTTGCTTGATTGTCTGAGACACAAACTCTTTTCTACTCATCGATCCATTGTCAGTGGTTTCATGTTGCTACTCAAAGCCCCGCTATGTAATTATGAGGTCCTCTGGGCTACGTCATTTGTGGACCCCCCCATCCCATTTTTCTCCTCTTATAGTCCCAGAAACTTTAGAAAGCATAGCTTATTCTCCTATTAAAAGTTATTTTCCTGAAAGAATAATAGAAGCCAACTGAAAAAATGTGAAGGCATTTAAAGCTGACCTTCTGAACACCAGGAAAAAAACAAAACAAAACAACAACAACAACAAAACACCATCGCCATCAAAAAAAACAAAAACAAAAACAAAAAAATCAACAAAACACAACAAAAAGCATTTTAAGGCAGTTTTGATTGTGTTTGTCAGAATAAGTTGAACACTGGCTTTTAAAAAATGATGGCTATGTGCAGGGCTTGAAGCAGCTCTTTGAGTTTATGTCAGAGACACTGGTTTTTCCCAAACTGAAAGCTTCTGTGCAGCATACTTCAACCCCGACTTCCTGGGGGAGTTGATTTTTCAATTGCAATCAGTTCTGTGATCACCAGTCTGTTCCTTGAGAATAAAAGGCATAGGAAGTGTGTGTGTGTGTGTGTCCCTGTGTCTATGCTTACACACTCAAATTTCTACTAAGGAATGTTTTCAAGCCCATTAATTGAGAAAGCAATGACATATTGAGAAGTACATTTGAATAATACAGGCTCCTCTGGAAAGTTCACCCATTTTTATTGCTGGACAACTTTCTCCCTGTTGTGTACAACATAGCTTACAGCAGTCAGCTAAGGAAAGAAAGAAAGAAAGAAAGAAAGAAAGAAAGAAAGAAAGAAAGAAGAAAGAAAGAAAGAAAGAAAGAAAGAAAGAAAGAAAGAAAGAAAGAAAGAAAGAAAGAAAGAAAGAAAGAAAGAAGGAAAGAAAGAGGAAGGGAGGGAGGGAGGGAGGAAGAAAGAAAGAAAGAAAGAAAGAAAGAAAGAAAGAAAGAAAGAAAGAAAGAAAGAAAGAAAGAAAGAAAGAAAGAAAGAAAGAAAGAAAGAAAGAAAGGAAGGAAGGAAGGAAGGAAGGAAGGAAGGAAGGAAGGAAGGAAGGAAGGAAGGAAGGAAGGAGAAAGAAAAGAAAAGAAAAGAAAAGAAAAAAAAGAAAAGAAAAGAAAAGAAAAGAAAAGAGGAAAAAAGAAAAGGAAAGCTTAGTCCTAGCTGGTTTGGCTCAGTAGATAGAGTATCAGCCCATGGACTGAGGCATCCTGGGTTCAATTCCGGTCAAGGGCTCAATCCCTTTGGTTTGCAGGCTCAATCCCTGGCCCTGGTCGTGGCACATTCAGGGGGCAACC
>PVJC01015529.1:0-34918 GCA_004026665.1 Murina feae
AGAGAATCTTAAAAGCTGCAAGAGAAAAGCAGTTAGTTACCTACAAGGGGGCACCCATACGACTGTCAGCTGATTTCTCAACAGAAACTTTGCAGGCCAGAAGGGAGTGGCAAGAAATATTCAATGAGATGAATAGCAAGAACCTACAGCCAAAATTACTTTACCCAGCAAAGCTATCGTTCAGAATTGAGGGTCGGATAAAGAGCTTCACAGACAAGAGAAAACTAAAAGAGTTCATCACCACCCAACCAGTATTATATGAAATGCTGAAAGGTATCCTTTGAGAATGAGGAAGAAGAAAAAGGAAAGTAAAAATTATGAACAACAAATATATATCAACAAGTGAATCTAAGAATCAAGTGAATAAAAAATCTGATGAAGAGAATAAACTGGTGAATAGAATAGAATCAGAGGCATAGAATGGAGTGGAAGGACAATTTTCGGGGGTTAAGGGTGTTGGGGGTGCGTGAAGAGAATGGACAATAATTGTACACCTATGGATGAGGACAGTGGGGGGGGGCAAGGACAGAAGTTGGGGTGGGAAATGGGAGGAGGGGCTATGGGGGAAAAAAGAGGAACAATTGTAATAATCTGAACAATAAAGATAAATAAAAATAAATAAATAAATTAACATCTATGGAGCTTGGGGGTGTTCTACTTTGAATGTTATAGAAGAAATATTTAGATTCATGGTCACATGTTGGGCTAGGATTTCCCATGAAGACCCCCCTCTTGTTAAGTCTTCATTATACCTTCATCCTTCCTACTCCAAACCCCAAATAGACAGAGTTAAAGAGTAACACCACTAGGCAGACATACTTAGTAAGTATTACTCTTATCACAAAGGACTTGAGAAGAGTAATTGAAGACATATTAATTTTTCTGTTAATACTAGTGGCCTGGTGCACGAAATTCATGCATGGGGGGGAGGGGTGTCCCTCAGCCTGGCCTGCACCCTCTCCAATCTGGGACTCCTTGGGGGATGTCTGATTGCTGGTTTAGGCCCGATCCCACTGGAAGTCAGACATCCCTCTCGCAATCCGGGACCACTGTCTCCCAACTGCTTACCTGCCTGCTGGTCTGCTCGCTCCCAATTGGCCCCCCTGCCAGCCTGCTCATTCCCAACTGCCCCCTGCAATGGTCTTCTTGCCTACAACTGTCCCCTTGCTGGCCTGATCTTCCCCAACTGCCCTTCTGCTGGCCTGATTGCTCCCAACTGCCTTGCCTGCCAGCTGATCACCCCCAACTGCCCTCCCCCCCTCGCCTGATTGCCCCTAACTGCCTCTGCCTCAGCCCCGCCACCATGGCTCTGTCCGGAAGGACATCCGGAAGGTCTCCCAGCCTAATTAGCATATTACCCTTTTATTAGTATAGATACCAAAAAGAAGAATGCAGAGGGAATAGGCAGAGTTTGGTCTTTTTCTGGTCATAAGAAAGGAGAGGGTAAAATGTATGAAACAATCCAATTTGCTTTTTCATCTACTCTCTTAAAAAAAGTAAAATATGAAACTACAGATAAGGAAGAACTTGAGGAAAATAAATGAATGCTGAGGAATTATCTTGATGAATGTCAAAAACATACCTGAAGAAGAAAATGTTTGCTAGAATTTTGTGGGGAAAGAGGAAAGAACAATACATTAACGTAAGTATTTGCATCTGTGGAGGCAAGAAATGCTTTTTGAAAATTAAATTCTAAGCAGATATTGATGGTTTTGATATTGATATAGTTGGGCAGAGAAAAACTTGGGTGAGTTTCAAAATCTTGCTTACTAATATTCATGCCCGTTCCTTCTAGGAAGCAAAATATATGAACTTCAGAATTAAATTAAAAGGCTACAGTACTTGGTATGCTGAGAATACTCACTAACAATATGTCAGACCCTAATAGATGGGTCTGATGTATTTACATAGGAGGGAAGGCATCTTGTCTGTTTTCTAATCAGGCAAATGAAATGCACTTTATTAATCTTGATGTATTAGGGATCCTCAGCTCACATGTCTGCTCATTTTGAGAAATCTTTTTGCCCTTCATGTGCACACAAGAAGCACATCTTTAATGTACATAAATTTCCAAACTATATTCTTAAACAGGGGAATTCCAAAACTGATTACTCAATCCTTTCAACCAAGAAGAAAAACTGTCATTGGAAGGTACCCTTCTCACGGCATGGGACAGATGCTTAGGGAAGGAGGGTGGAACCCAGTGATGGAAGCTTTGAGAGCCTTCTGCCCTTGGTGGATGAAGCCCTCGTATCTGAAGTAATAATAACCCTTTGACTAGGTGTGTCCACTGAATTCAGGGACTTCACGAGGAGAATGCTAATGGAAGTCAAGTCAAAGAAAGCAGTGAAGGAGAAACAAGAGAGGAGGTGGAATATTTCCAGGTGAGATTTGAAATGAGAACCTGAGTTGATGAGATGAAGACGTACAGAATGGCTCTTCCAGATGACAGGAGCTGAAGTAGATGTCACTGAGTGTTTGTCTTTGGAAATAGATCAAAATTTCAAGGGCAGAAACACCAAATATTAAAAGTACTACAGACAGCATAGAACATTGTTTTAAAATCTGAAAATGCTATAACAGTACAGATTTTATTTTAAGTGGTTTTGATGAACATCATTTTCAAAAGTAAAGGAGTAATTTCACTTGGCATGGGAGACTAGTGCTTGAATTGTGGCCCCCAAAAAGATATGCCTTCATCCTAACCCCCACACCTGTGAATGTGACCTTATTTGGGAAAAGCATCTTTGTAGATGTAATTAAAGATCTTCAGAGGTCACTGTAGATTACCTAGGTGGGCCCTGAATCCAGTGACGAGTGTCTTCATAAGAGATAAGCTCCACAGAGGGAAGACGTCCTTGTGAAGATGGAGGCAGAGGCTGGAGTGATGTGGCCACGAGTCAAGGAGCCCATGGAGCCACTGGAAAGAGGCAAGGATGACTTTTGTCCTAGAGATTTCAGAGGGAGCATGTCCTGTAAACACCTTGGTTTTTCACTTCTGGTTTCAAGAACTGTAAGAAAATACAGTTGTAAGCCGTCTAGTTTGTAGTAATTTGTTATGACAACTCTAGCAAACAAACATGGGTGGGTATAGTGAGGTCTTAGCATCCAAATAAACCTAGTTTTGAATTGTGGTACTTCCTCTTCCTAACTTTATCATCTCTAAATATTAGCTTCTGCCTTGGTGAAATTGGTAAGACAATAGTACCTGCCTCATAGGTTGTGGGGAACAAAGATATCAATGTGTGAAAAGAATGGAACATGGTGAACAGTAGGTGTTCAATGATGGCAGCTGGTCGTGTTACAGTGATGGTTAGCTCCCTCACCCCAGCCACTTGCACTGGTGCTTACACATAACCCACCAGTGCTGGTTGGGAGGCCATTCTCTTTTGGCCCAAACCCACGCTGTACTCTGCTCTGTTGGGCTAGGGTTGGGACTGGGCCTCTGTTAACTACATGTCTCTTTTGTCACTTAGCGACACTCCTGACACTCCCGGGAGAGTTGGTGGCCACAGGAGGGGGAAGGGACTTGTCCTTTCTGTAAGTAGTGACCTTTCACCCCAGAAGCAGCCTTGGTTCCACTCTCTTTCAGCATTGCTGAAAGCAGCACCAGCTGGGCACCAGCCTAGCAGTGCCCTCACCTCAGAAGTCGGAGTCCCCGCTCTGAGGGCCCCTTCTGTGAGCTTCTAGGATTTGAAGTCTCCAGCCCGTGCCCTGTGTTTCCCCTGCCCTCGAGGTTTGTTAGCTACTTTCTACAGTTACTAGCTTTTGTCACCTCAGGTTCCCTGTTTGCCTTCTCGGTCTCCCAATGCCTGTTGAACCAATTCTCTAGATTACATTTTCGGTGTTAAAATTATGAGTGAAGTTTCTGTTTTCTGACTGTACCCTGGTGGATACGACACCCTGTGTGGGTTTCTTGCTTTTTATGTGTGTGGAAAATGGTTGGTTCAGCCCATGAGCAGTGAATTGAAACCAGAAAGACCTGGAATCTTGGCTCCTTTACTTTCCAGCTGAAAAATCTTGGCCAAAATACTTGGCTTCTTTGAGAGTTCAATTTTCTTATTAGTGAAATGGGATTAATGATGTTTATTTTGTAGTGTTATGTGCAGTTGAATGAGATAATGTTTTAAAAGTTCCTGGCATCGGACACATGTTCAAGAAATATTGGCTATCATCTTATGTGTGTTAGAAAGATGTCTTTACATCTGTGTATCTCTTACAAGTTCCTCTGCTTTTTACTGTGGAGCTTATGAGCTTTTCGGGGCAAGTCTGGACTCTCTTATTTCAGCTTCCCGAGTTCATTTAGGGTGTCTGTTCCAGATGAGAAGACTGCAGTTCTGTTGTATTAATTGCCTTGACCCTAACTGACTTAAGAATGAAGAACAGATAGTTGTGAGTGTGAAGGAAGTGGCCTTGACAATGCACAGTAAATTAGGATGAAAGACAAGACCCCCCCCCCCCTCTCCGGGAAGCAGCACTGGGACACTTGCTAGCCTGGTGCTCACTCAGCACCTTTCTCCCATCAATGTGCTCTTGACTCTTAGAAGCATATCCAGTAAGACACTGTGATATCCCTGAAGATGATGGAATGAAAATTAAAAACTGAATGAATATAATCTGATTGGGACTGTTAGCCTAAAACTTAGTCAAAACTCATTTAAAGCCACTCCCATGTTTAAAGATTATTTCAATGTCAAAGAACATGACCTGCAAGTCACCAAACATTCTCTAGGCACCTGCTATTTGTAAGGAAACATTCTGTAGGGACTGCCAGAATTAAAGGCAAACACAAACCACGGTCTTAGCCGATGAGGGAATTCCAAACTGGGGAGACCAAACTGACAGGCTCAAACACAAATATAATAATAATATGTGATTTGTCTAGATTTTAAAATTTTCTGGAAGGCCCCAAAAGATTCTTGAACTGGCAGGTGTAGAGGCTGGAGCATTGAAAAATATTCTTCAGAGTCTATTGATAATGATTTCTTCCATTATCTCTTCCCCCACCCCGAGCTGATCCCAATGCCTGATACTGCTGCTAGGTATCATCTCATCAACTCATAGGAGGCTCCCTCCATTCACTTGGCTCCCAATTACTTCCTCTTGTTCAACATCAAATTATATCATTTCTTCTCTCTCAGGACCCAGCTTTGTTCATTTGAGAACATTCAGTCAGGAGTATCAACCACATATAGCACCAGACACTAGGGTAGGCCTATTGACACAAAGGTACATGGACCATAGATTCTGGCCTCAGGGAGTTCACAGTCCCAATAGGAGAGATAGGCAGGTGGCCAATGCATGTATTAAATGCAAATGACTTTGGGTTCTAGGATGATGAAGCACAAAGAAGGCATGGCCATCTTAACAAAGATGTGATGAGAAGGTGTAGTAGTGCAATGCTATTAATTTTAGGAAATATGAATTTACATGGTGAGAAACAGGAATTGCAGGCATTATGGGAGAACAGAGGATAGGCAAACAAAATATAGATGCAAGACAGGCTCCAACCTCTGGGGACTGAAAGGAGAGGGGTCAGGCTGGTGGTGAAGGGGTTGGTTTGGCAGAAAGCACAGGACAAAAGTTCTTACTTTAATTGCCTTTGTTTCACACCTCACAGCCCAGGCAGATATTTCACATTGTGTGTCCTGATTGCTGAAGAGGTGCCACATTCATTCAGAGAAAGCGCTCAGGAGAAGCAGCTGGGTCCTTTCACCAGCCAGGATTCTGATGAAGTGTCTACTGTGCTCCTCCCCACCTTCCACCCCAGGAAACAAGTTCTGTTCTTGAGCATCTACTACAACAGGGTTCTGAATAGTCACAATGGGGAATAACTGGTGCTTTTTAACATTTACTGTTTTCCAACACTGTGCTAGTTGTTTGGGAAGTCTATGAAAATAAGGCACAGTCCCTGCCATAAAGAGCTTGCAATTTTTGTTGGGGAGCCAGACTTAAACATGGATTTTCATCTACATATATAAAAGCCTAAGCAACTGATAAGACTGGTCAACTGCTCAACTGGTCACTATGATGCGCACTGACCAGCAGGAGGCAGATGCTCAACACAGGAACTGTCCCCTGGTGGTCTGTGTGCTCTCACAGCAGGAATGCAGCTCAGCCAGAAGCCCGGCTCACAGCTGGTGAGCGCAGCTGCGGCAATACTACCAAGTGGGTAGAGGGGGGAGGGGGAAGAGGGGAGTGCAGCGGGGCATGCGGCACCTGCTTGTCAATTTATGCACTGCTACATCCCCTGAGGGGTCGCAGAGAGGAATTGTGAGAGGGCACAGGCCAGGCTGAGAGACCCCACCAGTGCACAAATCTGTGCACTGGGCCTCTAGTATAATATAGTCATGGACAAGGGAGAGGCATGCAGAGGGAGCTGTTGGGTCCAGAAGAGCAGCACTTAGCCCAGCCTGGAGCTTGTGGGAATGTTTCAGGAAATGATGGAGGCTGAGATGAGTGCTGGAAGGTGAGTAAAAGGTAGCTATTTTAAACTAAGAGGGACAGAGATTCTAGGCTAAGGAAGGAGCATGAGAAACAGCACAGACACTAGAAACAGAAAGCATATTAGGATCTATGAGGGCTTTAGCGTAATTATAGCATAAAATGGGAGACAAGGAGGGAAGAAGAGGAATTTAGAAGGATAGAGGCCAGTTCATGCAGGACCCAGTAGGCCAAGCAAAGAGCTTAACTGTGTTCTGTCATGTTGGAAGTCATAAAGTACCATATTTTTCAGGGTATAAGATGACTTTTTAAGCCAGGAAAATCTTCTCAAAAGTCAGGTGTCATCTTATAGATGGGTGCTGAAACTTCCAAGCTGGACTGGAAAATCTGCAGTTGCTGCATACGGTGGGGGGAGCTCAATACTGGCTGCACTCCATTCATTTCAATGGAGCCGGATGGAGACCGCAAGTGTCTCCGGTCGGCTCCTTTTTGTGCTGCATACGGTCTCCATCTGGACTTTTTCACCCAGGAAAATCTTCTCAAAAGCCGAGGGTCGTCTTATATGCCCAGTCGTTTTATACGCCAGAAAATACGGTAGTTTTATGCTGAGAATGACATACTTAGTTGTTGTCCAACTGCAGAAGGGAAGAAGGATCTAAGGTAGCAAGTGTTGGGTCGGTGTCAAGACTGGAAGCAGGGAATCAGTTAGTAGTCCACTCAATAGTTCAGGTAAGAGATGCTGAGCTCTTGAACTAGGAAAGGGGTGATATAGTGGGTTGAGGAAGAGGAGACAAGTTTGTGGGCCATTTAGGAGAGGGGAAAAAAAGCACAGAGATTTAGTGATGATTGGCTAAAGGAGAGGAGATAAAAGGGAAAGCAAGAGGAATTAGGATGAAGCTTGGTTGACGGGTACAAGGAGGCTTGGTGAACTGAGACTGGGAATACAAGAGGGAGAACAGAATTCTGTTATGAGGGAGGTGGGGGAAGGCTATGAGTTCAGCTTTGGATGCTTGCACAGGAAGTGCTTGGAGGACCTAAAAAGGGCTTTGCTCAGAAGGGTGTTGGCCATATAATCTGAAATTCCTGAGGGAGCAGGAATGACTTGTGTGCATCATCAACATATGGGTGGGAAGTGCAACTATGACAGTGCTGGAATCACCCAGGAAGAGAAAGACAGAAGGTAGAAAGAAAAATAACACATTATCCTTTCCCTTGAGGCAATATAGAATCTACTGGGGGAGAAAGGTTTGCACACAGATAACTGTAATACAAGGAACCATGTAATAATCCTTATAATTACAGCCCCTTCATTTTCCAGGTCAAATGGTGGATCACGTGGTCTCATCAAGTTCTGACCACAGACATAATTTTTGAAGGAGAGTTCTGTCAGAAATCCACTTGCCTTGTCCTAATAGAGATACAAATAGAACTGTTTTTAATGCACAGAGTAAGAAGATATTTATGGAAAAAGAGGGATTTTGAGTTAATCCCTAAAAGTGGTCTTGGAAAGTTTCAACTCTACCTACATGTACTGTTGTCATTGAATATTGTATCATTCGGAAGCCACCGAGAATAGGATTACCCAGGTGGGGGGGGCAGGGGAAAATTGAGTCTTGCAGCAGTTCAGACTGGCTAAAGAGGGCACCTGTTTTGGGGCTCCAGCTCTGTTTTGGACTTCTAGGTCCCAGTAATCTGTACTGATGGCATCTTTTCCTACCCTGTGTCAACTGACAGAGCTATACTTAAATGGATGCAATGAATGAATTCTATAATTCATACATGCAGTGGGGTCTATGTTTAAACTGGAATTCAGAACATGCTTGTCTTACAGGATAAATGGGCTACTGACCAGCCAGCACAGTGGCCTCCCCCACCAATATCTGTTTCATGGATTGCTTTGTGTAATTTCTTTTTTTAAATCCTAAAGGGAAATGGAGGAAATGTAGTGTTTGGACATCTTGGAGAAAGATGAGAGGAACTAGGGTGGTAGAGAACTGCAACAATGTCTGTCTCCTCTGCTTGGTGTTATGAACCTCAACTCTTTATTTTAAAAGATTTGAAATCCTCAAAAAATTTTCAAGAATAGTATACTATATACTCTTCACTTAGTTTCACTAATATTAACATTTTGTAACATTTGCTTTCCCCATCTCTAAAGATATATGTATGCCCATGAGTATAGCACATGTGTGTTTTGTTTTTGTTGAACCACTAGAGAGTTAGTTGCAGGCCTCACTAGCTTTTATACCAAAATAGTTCATCATTTATAGCCTAGGACAAGGGGCATTATTCTTTGTGACTATAATACAACTTTCACATTCCTAAATAACATTTATTCAATAATATTATCCAATATGCAGCTCACATTCAAATTTCCTCAATATTCTTACTAAGGTCTATTATGGCCTTTAAAAAAATAAATTCCAAGACTTAATACAGGACCATTCGTTGCCTTTAGAGTTGTCATGTTTGTTTAGCCCCTTTGTTCTATAATCCCATGATCTTTTGTGGTTTTCCATGATGTGGAGATTTTTGAAGGCCCTAAACCAGTTGCCTTACAAATCCTCAATATGGTTTTTTTTTTTAATTGTTTCCTCATGGCTAGATTTGAGTTAAACATTTGGATAAGACAGGTTTTAGAGCTCCTTAGTGAGGGTTAGGGGCAGAACTGGAAGAGCTGGGTGATTGGCAATCTGGCCTGGCAGGGGCCCTTCCTGACCAGGAGCATCTCAGTGCACTGAGGACAAGCAGGCCTGGTGGGTGCAGTGGCTGCTTCAGGGCTGTGCAGCTTTAATGTGACTAGGGTCAATGACCCAGAGCAGACAGGAAAAATTAGGCCTGGAATAGCTGTCAGAGACTTACAAGAGTGTGGAGAGAGGCAGAGAAGGGCACCAGCACCCTGAAAGTAGACACATTTATAAACTGTGTGAGGCACCCTGGGGTTCCAGAAATACTTGGAACCACTCTCTTTCAGGTGGAGGTTTTTGTGTCGTTGATATTCTTGCTGATTAAAGAGTTGGGGTAGAATTCCAATAGTCAGGTGACTGTTGGAGTTTACAATCTGGAGAACAGGAAAAAGGACTACTTAGCAGATAAAAATTAATGAATAATTGAAAAAAAACATTAAGATTTTAATTTCTCGAGAGAAGTAGAGGCCACTGTGTGGGAAGAGGAGATGGAATGGAAATAGACTGTAGTCTGATATCCTACGTAAACTTATTTTTAGTAGAATTTTTATCATGAGAGGTTCCAGATGAAACAGGAAAGACGCATACTTGCATTTCCTTCTCAAGGAGAGATTTCCTGTTTTTGCAATTTCCACTGATCATTTTAAGAAATGAGTGGGAGACAGAAAGTACTCCCTCCTGTGCCCACCACTGAGGCACCAGGTCATATGTTTGCCCCCTCCCTCCCGACATTGTCCAGCCTAGTGAGCATTTCTTGCTTCCCAGGAATGGAAGGAAATAAAAGGAGAAATCAAGCTTGCTTGGGAACAAAGAGAAGGGAATTCTTCCTGGTTTGTGGAGCTGGCCCTCCCTGGGAGCACTCGGCCAGGCAGATTTAGGCTTGCTTTCTGGATTGTGAGCCTTTTGATCTTAAAGCAGATCTTTGATCCTGGGTCTGATTCAAGCTAAGGGGAATGTAGCTGGTGGTTTGTGTAATTATTTACTCACTCCTAAGACCAGATCTTATCTCATGAACATTAAAATTGTGAATAAAATGTTTCAATACAAGAAAATGATTTTTGTTAAATCTATCTACCTACCTACCTACCTAACTACCTATCTATTTATGTATCTTTCTATCTATCATCTCTCTGTCTATTTAATAAAGCAATGATGCCTTCCACTTGTAAATCATTTATAATCATTTTCACACATCACCTTTGGTATTCACATTAGCTTTATAATGATTGTAAAAGAAGGAAGCACCTTGGAATCCAGGCTTCTTTTAAGGCTCTCAGCTCAGTGTTGAATCCTCTACCCCTTGCTTCCTCCTCTCAGTAGGTAGGTATCATTTAAGAAGTTTGTTAGGAAAGATGACTCATCAACCTTTCACTTCTTAGCCTCCTGTGAGTTCTTCCTTTCACCTGGTACCAGGGCTGCATGGAGAGAAGACCAGCTGGCTCTAGAGAGAAGCCTGGGCTTCCTCCAGAAGCTTTTGACCCAGAAAGAGGAAAATGCCTCTGCGATTAGATCCTTTTGTGAAAACACAGTTCTCATGTGCTGTGGGAGATTCACCCTGTCTTCTTATGAGACTGCTTGGAAGAAACAAATGAAGAGTTATTGTCTTTGACCAAAAGATAGAAGGTCCGTGTCAGGATGAACTTCTGCATTGGTCCCTGCATCTGGGTGGATGGATTTTGGAAAGTCAGCAGGCTACTTGCCAAATTTCTGTGGTGTGTGTGTGTGTGTGTGTGTGTGTGTGTGTGTGTGTGTATTCAGGCAGCTATTAGGTGGGAGCATTCTAAATAATCCTCCATAAGTCATAGCACATTTCAGGTGTCATTCATAAGAAAGACGTCACGATGGAACGGCAGCCTCCACATACAAGTTCAGCTAACTTTGGGTTGCCTTTATCACTTATGAGCAAGATAACTTCCACCAAACATCTGTGAAATCCTGAAAAGAGAGGCTGGTGAAGGAAGAGACTTCTAACAGCTCCTTGGAAGGGCCCTTTTGAAGGTTTATCAGAATCCTTCCACATTGAGGTAAAGTCCTATGCCTGGTGGCTCAGAATTCACTTTAGGACCCACCCCACTTAGTTTTTCTCCTCTGAAATGCTAAATCCATCATCTTGGCTATGCACATTTACATGTTCCTACAAGATCTTCTGGAGTCCTCCATACAATGCTATCTATGAAGCTTGTCCATGCCTGGGGGCAGAAAACAGACAAAATTGTATGCTGGAGAAAGAAAAGCACCAAATCTCAGAGGCAAGTTTTCCTCAGGCTTAAAAGGAGATTGGAAGATCCAGAAAATTCAGAAGTTAATGTGGTGGAACCACCCATTTTAATAAACCAAAACAAGGTATGCCCATGCTCACCAAAAGGTGGAAACAACCCAAATGTTCAGCCACGAATGAACAGATAAACAAAATGAAGTCTATACATCCAAAGGAATATTATTCAGCTGAAAAAAGAAAGGAAATTCTGGCATATGCAACAACATAGATGAGCCTTGAAGATATGCTCAGTGAAATAAGACAGTCACAAAAGGACAAATACTGCATGAATCCACTTATATGACATATCCAGAGTGGTCAAATTCATAGAGATAATAGTGGTTACCAAGGGTTTGGGGCAAGGGGAATGGGAAGTTGTTTAGTAGGTATAGAGTTTTATAAGATGAAAATTTTCTTCAAGAGTGTGGTTGTACAATGTGAAGATACTTCAGACTATGGAACTATACACTTAAAATGCTTAAAATGGTCAATTTTATGTTATGTGTACTCTACCACGATTAAAAAGCAACAACACAAAAAAACCAACCAAACAAAAATAAGGCGAGACAAGCCAGTTGTAAAATAATGCATGAGTCAGCAGAGCTTTAATAGCTGGTTGCTTGGCTTTCCTCTAGATACAACCACAGGTGGCCAGCTGGGGAGTGGGGTCATAAAGGATGATCTCAGCTGGGAGAGAAGTTGCTGTCGGGAGGATCTGTTGAAGAGGGAGCTGGCTCATCCTCTGCCCTTTGCCTTCCTCCATCTATGACTTCCGGAGGAAACTTGTTTCTGTGTTTTACCTTAAATACATTGTCCTCAGCAGGATAATACCGTGTCTTCAAGATTTCTGGAGACTAGTTAGTCTTTTCTTAGGCACAAAGAGTGATCAGATTGGTTGGTCAGACAGGAGATTGCTGCCAGGGTTGGTGGTAGATGTAACAGGATGTTTCACAACCTGAAATCCATAAGTTCTCTGTGAAAATTTTGTAATTTATAGTAGTCTAATTATTACAACATAAATACAATTTAAAATTATACATTTAATTTAATAGTTGGAGCAACTGGATGATCAACTTATCACTAGTGTGCTGGTATAAGTCCAGCACCCACAGTTATGATCATATTCACTCCAGTGCAGGAAAAATGACATCTTGAAGCTTTGCATGAATGGAGGTGTAGCACCAACTTCAACTGAGGAAAGTGGTGGGAGAATTGCATCATCCCATGGCATAGGGCAGCATAGATAGGCACGCCACACTAAAAAAGGCTTACACCATTGTATTTGTGCTATGAATTAGTTTCAACAAAAATTTATTGATGCTATTCATTTAATGTGGATAATTTGAATTTTATTGACTAAGTTCTATTCTCAGTTAATTTATAAACTTCTGTTGCTTTTCAGGTTATATCAGAGCTATAAGCATGAGGAGTTTATGTTGGTATATTTTAAGCAGCAGTATAATAAGGTTAATAGTTTATGTTAGCACTCAGAGTCCAGGATAACTTCTCTTTAGAAGCTCCTACAGTTCCTGGTGTGAGTAGTTCACTCATGGGGTGTTAACAGGATCCATCTATATTTGATCAGACCTAAAGGGAGGCCTGCAATCAGGACTTTCTGAGGCCAATAAAATGCCTTATATTGAGAATGACTGAACTTACATTTAGGAAATCTACCCATTATCTTTAACATCTATATAAAGAGCCAGGGTCTGTAACAACCAAAACAACCCAAGACTTGACTGAATGTCAGGATGTACGCGCATAGGCTTTGGCGGGTGGGAACTGAACAGCGGACTGAACTGCTGACCTCTTGGAGAGAGAGAGGTGGGGCTGATCAGCAGCTGGTGCAGCTACTGGTGAAGCCTGGAAAGAGAAGCAGGATCAGACCCTGCTTCTCCCTCCGGGCCTCGCCAGCAGATGACACTCTCTCTCTCTCCAAGAGGTCAGCAGTTCAGCCTGCTCACCAGCAGCCTGGGGCAGCTACAGATCAGCCATGCCTCTCTGATCAGGCCCAAAGATAGGCCTGGAGACACTGACTGGCATATAAATCGATCAATCAGAACCAAATCTGGGTGAACTGTGAGGAGCCAATGCCTGCCTAGGAGGCAGAGCTTTTGATACTGACTGGCATAGAAACTGACCAATCAGAATTTAATCTGGGTGAACTGCTAAGGAAGAACCTAAGGTGGGAGCTGAAGAGGGGTTTTAAGGGCAATAGCTGTTTGGTGTAAGGTGTAAGAAAATGGTTCAATTTTTTAATGACCAGTTTGGCAG
The DNA here is from genome assembly GCA_004026665.1 of Murina feae. Taxonomy (NCBI): domain Eukaryota; kingdom Metazoa; phylum Chordata; class Mammalia; order Chiroptera; family Vespertilionidae; genus Murina; species Murina feae. The sequence goes on from PVJC01015529.1 coordinate 13,663, forward strand.
TATAGTGCATATGGCTGGCTATCAGTCCAGATATAGGGATTATGTGTTTTTGTCTGCCAAGAGCATCTCCTGCTGAAAAAGGCTCCCCCCCATTTAAGCAATCCTGTCCTATATAATCTATCTATGCTAATAAAAAGGGTAATATGCTAATTAGACTGGGTCGACCGGCCAACTTCCAGACATCTGACTTCCTTCCGGACAAAGCCATGGTGGTGGGGGCTGAAGCAGTTAGGGGTGATCAGGCTGGCAGGGGAGGAATGTTGGGGTGATATCAGGCTGGCAGGGGATGGCAGTTGGGGGCAAGATCAGGCTAGCAGGCAAATGAGTGATTAAGAGCCAGTGGTCCCAGATTGTGAAAGGGATGTCTGACTGCTGGTTTAGGCCTGATCCCACTAAACCAGCAGTCAGACATCCCTCAAAGGATCCCCGATTGGAGAGGGTACAGGCTGGGCTGAGGGAATCTCCTATCCCCCTTGCACAAATTTTGTGCACCAGGCCACTAGTAAATACAGAAAACTCTACAAATATAAATAACAGCTTCCCATTTGTATTCATGAAGAAACTGGCACTCTGACTTCTTAGCCTCTTCTTTCAGGCTCAGCTGATCCTCTCTCTGCTAGGGTTGGCTGGTTGGCCGCTGCTTCTATTCAGGTGCTTAGTTTATGTACAGAAACTTCTAAACTGGACATTAGCACATGCTCAGATTTCACTTTCAACACAATTCTGATCAAGCAGTTTTTATGGAGTTTGACTTCCCTAGAAAACATTCTGCAGAATGCTACTTTTATTGTGCTTGTCACCCAAGACTTGCTTTGCGTTTCTGGTTGTGTTCAGTTCTTTTTTTTATCTTTCTCTGCCCTCTACTTGTATTCTTCATGGAGATATGGATCCTGCCCTGAGGGTTAGGAGAGGCCCTTGGAGTTCTGTGGGCAGGAAGTCACTTCCTGGGCAGGAACTAAGTTGAAAATAGATTTCCACTTTGGCTAAAGACTTGAGCATCCAGACACTTTGTGAAACCATTCAAGTTTCTGCTGTCAATAAGAGTTATGGGCTTCTTCAGGGTTAATTTTCCATGATCTGTGTTTTGAAGACATCACACCTACATTATTGAATCAGTAGGTATCTTCTGCATGACAGTCATTGTTTTGGGTTTTGTCAGTATTAAGGTGAATAAAGTATAGTATTTGTCATTCCTGAGCTGGTGGTCCCTTTGGGGATGTCACATATATCTAATTATGTTGTAATTCTTTGTAACAAATGCCCTACCATCTAATATAATAAAAGAGTAATATGCAAATGGACTGTTACCAGAGACACTTAAGCCACGCCCACCAGCCAATCAGAGCATCTGTATGCAAATTAACCCAGCCAAGATGGAGGCCAGCAGCCATGGAGCTAGAGCAAACCAGAGGCTTCTGTTGCAATTGCCTGCCTAGGCTGGCTGAGCCTCTGCTCATGGCCAAGCCCACCAGCCAATCAGAGCGGCTGTATGCAAATTAACCCAGCCAAGATGGAGGCTGGCAGGGCGGCTCTGCACTGGGAGCCTCCGTGGCTGGCATAGCTGTGCCAGGTGTGTCAGCTCAGTGTGGAGGGGTCTGGCCTGGGGCCTCCTCAGGGCATCCAGGAGCTCCCGTCCCAGGTCCACTGCCTGGCTCCGCCCCCGGGGGGCCCCCCTGAAGCATGCAGGAGCACTGGGGCCTCTGCAGGGCATGTAGGAGCAGGCGTGCAGTAGCAGCCGTACTGGGTCCGCTGCCTGGCTCTGCCCCAGGGGCCTCCTTGGGGTGTCCAGGAATGCCTGTCCTGGGTCCACTGCCTGGCTCTGCCCCGGGGGCCTCCTCGGGGGCATGCAGGAGCACCCGTCCAGGGTCCGCTACCTTCATCCGACCCCCAGGGGCCTCCACAGGGTGTGCAGGAGCGTCTGCTGCACAGTGTGGAGAATCCGAAGCCAGTCCACTGCCCGGCTTCACCCCGGGTGTGTTTGCTCAGCAACAGGGCCCCACCGAGGGATCCTGCACCAGCGTCCGCCCCTGGTTCGCCACCCAGCTCTGCGCCAGGTGTGTCTCCTCAGCAGTGGGGGCCCACCAGGCGTGTGCGATCGTGGGCCCTCCGGTGGGAAACATCCAGGCCTGCACTCACCAGCCCTCCCACCCCCCAGTGCACGAACCCTGAAGGGGCTGTGGACAGCCTGAAAATGGCCCTCAGCCCCTCACCCAGGCTGGCCAGGCATGCCAGCAGGTGGACATCGCCCCCCAAGGTGTCTCAGACTGCAAGAGGGCACAGGCCGGGCTGAGGGACCCCCACCCCTGAGTGCACAAATTTTTGTGCACCGGGCCCCTAGTATGATATAAATGCCATACCATATAATATAAATGCCATATCATATAATAAAGCCCTTCTGAGGCAAGCTTCCAGTGGATGCCAGGAGAGACATCCTGAAGGGCATGCCATTTGAACCCCTCTTGAAGGGTAAACAGATGTTCCTTTGGTGGGAAATGTGGGTGGGTAGGTATTCAAGGTAGAGAGGATTTTGTGTAAAATCTCAAAAAAGTATGGAGTTTGGGTGAAAATGTAATTTGTTTGGGATGGCTGGAGCGCAAGTTTTGATGTGTGTATTGTGGAAAGCTGAGAGTGATGGGTTCTTACACTAGAAAAAAGCAGGGTGCAGAGTCTGAAGAGGCTTAGACCTCAGGTCAAACAGAAGCACTCCTCTGTCTTTGGGCTATTGTGTTTTTTCCTTCCTTCCTTCCTTCCTTCCTTCCTTCCTTCCTTCCTTCCTTCCTTCCTTCCTTCTTTTCTTTCTTTCTTTCCTTTTAACAGCTTTATAATTCACATACCATACAATTCACTTGTTTAAAGTATATAATTCAGTGATTTTTAGTATATTCACAGAACTATGTAATCATTACCATAATTAATTTCAGCACATTTTCATCACCTCAAAAAGAATACCCCTTAACTACCACCCCACTCCATATCCCCCTCATCTCAGCCCCAACCAACCAATAATCTACTTTCTGTCCTGATAGATTTGTCTATTTTGGACTTTTCATATAAATGGAACCATATACTATACAGCCTTTTGTGACTGGCTTCTTTCACTTAGCATCGTGTATTTTCTTTAGCAGCTGCAGAATGGGCAGTGATTCTATTTCTCCTAAACTTACAAAGTGATAATGAGGTCATGAATAAGAAAAAGAAAAAAAAAGCAAACAGTGATGGAGTAGAAGCACTAAGCTAAAAAAGCATTCATTTCATTTAAGACAATTTCTTTCTGGGACCATAGTTCCTCAGATCTAAATATTTCTTACAAAGACTTCCTCTTGTTTTGAGCAATGGGTAGTTTATCTGGAACCCCATGTCCTGCATTGATTTCTGCATATACTAGTTGGTAGACAAGTCCTGTCTTTCCCACTGTCATGTTGACATTGCTTCCATGAAGACACCACTGAATTTGGCACCTATGCTATTTGCTGCTTTGCACACCTTCTGCCTGATATTGGGTAGACACAAAATCGCCTCTCTTCCAGAACAAACTTAAAGAAATGGTTAAGTGGTATAAGCAGTCTCAGAATGTTTCTTTTTTCTTTTTTTCTGAAACTGTTTTCATTAGTGTTGTAAAATTCACATTTGCAAATTTAACAGGGCAGCCTTGTCCATTTCATATATAGCTGGGCAGAATTGCTGAGTTCTGAAAAGGTCTGGTTTCCTTCTCTGCAAGCCTTGCTGGCACATTTTCAAAGACCACATTCATCAGCATGAGCAGCCCTGGGTCCGTTCCATGCAGCTGTCTTGGGTTTTATAGACCCCGAGATGGAGTTTTATGAAGACTGGATGCCATTTTAGGTTGCAGTCTAGTGATTCTCTCTCTTTCCCTACACGAGCATTTGATTTTAAATTTGTTTGGAAAATGACACAGTTAGCCTGAATCATCCTAGGCTTCGATGCTAAAATAGAACAGAGTATGCTGTGGTTGACTCACACTATTGTACCTAAACTACTTGTCACTTATTTTTACATGGCTTTAAGAATTGTTTTAATTAATAAATGTATAAGTAAAAAAAGTAAGTTTATAAGGTACATAGATGCCAGAGAGCTTCTTCCATCTTGTTTTCTTCTCTAGCAATGTGTGTCATTACACCTCTAACAAAGAGTATATTTTAAGAATTTATTGTGTATAACTGTTTTATCTTTTTGTCTTTCTGTCTTATACATACTTCTATTCACCAAAAATAGGATTAAAAGTATCCCTGTCATTTTAATGAGGATTTTGGCATGTGACTTGAGGTTGTCCTTTAGTGGTTTTGGAAGCGTGCTGAATGAGAATGGGACATGGGAGAGGCAGGTCTGGGACAGCAGGTGGAGGGAATGGTCACTGCTCACAGCAATCCCAGCCTCATAAGGTGAAGCTTCTTCCGAAGTTAGAGACCAACTTGCTTAATCATAGCAGCTATGACCCGGGATCTGACCTGGGAGGTGACTTTTTCTAAGAGCTAATTTGGTGCCTGGAACACCATGGCCAGCAGTGGCGACGGCAGCACACTTATCATCAGGTGATCAATGAGCTCACTATCTCTGACCAGCTAATGTGGGAGAGCACAGGTTTTATAGTCAGCGGGCCTGGGTTGGATTTTTAGGTTCAGCCATTTACTGGTTGTGGTATGTTGGCCAAATTGCTCAATATCTCTGATCTTCAATTTACTTTTTTTGGTAAAAAAAATATAATAACTCATGGAGTTTTTGTGAAGAGGAAATATACATTGATTATTTAAATTTTAAAAATATATTTTATTGATTTTTTTTTTTTTTTTACAGAGAGGAAGGGAGAAGGATAGAGTTAGAAACATCGATGAGAGAGAAACGTCTATCAGCCGCCTCCTGCACACTCACCAGTAGGGATGTGCCCGCAACCAAGGTATATGCCCTTGACTGGAATCGAACCTAGGACCATTGAGTCCACAGGCCAACGCTCTATCCACTGAGCTAAACCGGTTAGGGTGTACATTGATTTTTACAGGTGTGGGGAATTTCAGATTCCAGATTTGTCTCTGTTCTTTAACAGGACAGTATGTCACATGACCCATTTGAGAATACCTGACCAGAGAGTTAGCTAGAAAGGTTGCTTTATCCACTTTGTTCATTGTTTTTTCATTGGTCCATTTGCTGATTACACAATGCTGACCACTAAGTGTATGACACCAGGCAGAGGCTGGGGCAGATCAGACCCTGTGTAGTCTAGAGGAGATGCTGGCCACAGTGACGATTCCAATCCAGTGTGAAGGAGCACCACACTGGGGAAGTCCATGGTGCTCTGGCAGCATTTGTAGAGTCAGATGACTTAGCTGGAGAGGACCTGGGAAATGGGAGCCCTAAGGATGAAGAGGAAGTAGTTGCTAAGGGTGAGAAAATGACACACAGTTGGCAAAGGGATGGGGGATAATGTGGCTCCTGTAGAGAGTTTGGTACATCCGGAGTGTTGAGGGTGAGGGGAAATACAGAGATAAGAATAGAGATATGGAGCAACACAAGTTCCCTGTTGCCCATGAGTTTTCTCCTTGCCTCCCCAGCGGAGTCCTGTACCTCAGATGTTGATAGCATGGATGCTGGCTGGCATCACTAAAGACAGGATGCTAGGGCATCCCTCACCTTCAGAGTTAAAACCTGAAGTGCGTTTTTCCATAGAAAAATGTTAAATGACAGTTTTGTGTTGTTAGGATAGTGCTATAAATAACACCTTCCAGTGGGTTTTAGTTTAACCAGTAAAATAAAGAAAAATAATGGTGGAAGGGTCCTGTTTCCTGACTCGGGGCCGTTGAAATGCAGAGCATGGGCTTCTTGCTTGGACCAGCTGAGCCCAGATCAGACCCACAGTGTTTGGATTTGAATGTTTGATCCGGTCCACCACTCCTTCCTGGCCCAGTTCCTCACATTGACGTTACCTAACTTGGTTCCTGGTAGCACTGAATTAAAAAACCCTTTCTCGGGCAGCAGAGGTTAGTCATAGTATCATCCTTTCCATCCGATTCATCATTAGCCTGGTGTCAGCCCATAAACAAAGTCAAGCATGATAGTTGAAGCAGTGTTTGGAGGTACCTTCTCACATTTCGCCAAAGACTTCTTTTTTTTCCTTCTTCCTCCCATCCCACTCCCTGTCTCATATCTTGCCCTACTAGTGCTTTTCTAGCTCAGTTCAATTCAATTCAGCAAATGCATATGGGACATCTTCTATGTGCCTGCCACTTAGGGTGCAGGGCTAACAAACTGCAGTGGTTACCCCCAGGGAGTTTGCATTCTGGCCTGGGGATGGGCTAGTAGGGACCAGCTCTCACCGTGAGGTAGCAGCCCTGCGGGTCAGAGTCTACAGGAGCACTGGGAAGAAGAAGCTCCTGAGCCATCCCGGACCAGGCAGCGTCTGAAGGACCAGCAAGAATTAGCTAGGCAATACGGTACAGGTACAGAGCAAAACAGGAGCAAAGGATCAGACACTTAGCCGGGCACACAGAGGACACCAAGGCACTGAGCCAACGGCTGGGGGCAGAGAGGAGGAAGAATGGAAAGCTGTGAGCGCTGAGGTGCGGAGGCCAGCTCCAGCCTTTCCTGTGGGTCTCCAGGGGTAGGTAGAGTGTTACTTCGCACCTCCTGGCAGTCCTCCCAGTGGAGATGGATGCTGACTCCTGCCCTATGGTGTGTATTTTTCAAAACTTTTCTTAGAGGAAAGAATCCCAGGAGGGTAGTGGGTCTGAGCCTGCACTGGCAGCAAAATGGATGAAAATAAAAGCAAACCCAAACTAGCTCCTGGGGGTTGACCAGATAGAAATTAGATTGCTGGTCTGTGTGGTTGTAGCCCTGGGGAGGCCAGTAAAATGGTGAGAACAAGGAAGTGATACATTTTCTAGGGAGCAGGAGAGAAAATGTTGCTGTTCGGGTCCCAGATCAGCAAATGATACAAAAGAATATTACCCAAGAAGCCACATTAAAAAAAAAATCGAAATGTAAAAGATTTTTGAGTGTCACAGTGAAAGAATCACTTATTAATAGATGAGTACCAAGCAGATCACTGGCTCTGCTCGGTAAATACTATCTGGACTTGTTTTGGGTATAACCACAGGGAGGTTGCTTTCTAATCTTTCCTCCTGCGCTGGGAGGAACTCAGCCATTCTCCTTGTCCTTAGGCTTGTGTGTTCCCTTGGGAAAGTGCACCTGGCCCTAGCGAGTGGCTGGTCTGCAGTTCTGTGCCCCTGCATCTGTTTGTCTCTGGTCTTCACGAGGAAAGCCACCTGCTTAAGATGGCCATAGGCCAGGATGCTGTAAACATTAACATCTATCTACGCTGTTATGGTGTCTTTTCTCACCACCGTGTTGTTTTGGGAACTCGGTTTAGGGAGGTGATGCTGCCAGCCTGTCAGACTGCCCTGGGCTGGATGATTTCCTCGTCTAAGCTGCAGGAAGCAGCAACTCCAGGACGAGGACACACCTCGCCCTCCTGAGAAGGATAGCTTCGGGAAGGGAGATTTAGATTTTGAGTAAACAGGAGGGAGGATTGCATAGGCTTCTCGGAAATGCCTGGACCTGACGCTTGTCATCTGCTGCTAAATTTGGTCTTTTCATTCTCCTTGCACAGGATATAATGGCAACCGTGGCACAAATTCCGGGATGAATTTAGATAAACAACTTGGCTGCTGAGGCTTTTACCTGTTATGGGTCCAAGAAATGTCAAGTGTTATAAGCCTCACTCAGGACTATTTCAGTTAATGTATCAAGAATAGAGAAGATCAGCAGTCTAGCTGACCCCTCCCCCCCCTTTCTCATTCTTGTAATTTTAATCGCTCTCAATAAACTGCTGGAGATAAACTATTTTTGTCCTTTCAGCTTTTGTGTTGTGTGTAAGCTGATGACCACATTTGGGTAATATTGTGAAGAGCTCCAGTTTCACCTCCACCCTTTTCCTGGGCAGATAGAATGCATATCCCCCGCCTTGAACATCCAGAGCCCCTGTGCAAGTCACTATTACAGCACTAGTTACTGATAGCAGATTGTTTGTTCATGAGTCTGTCTTCCTTGCTGGTCCTGGAATCCCATTAGGATCCATCTCTCATTGACTTGTGTATTCTCACTGTGAGCACAGTGCCTGGCACATAGTAGGCACATATTAGATGCAATGTGGTCATCCTGATTCTGGGACATGATCATTGTGGATGCCAAAGGACAAAAGATTAAGGCAAAAGGCTCCTGGAAAGACACTAAAAGAGCAAAGGATTTGAAAAGACCCAAAGATTCTTCTTTTATGTACTAGCTGTTTCTGTCACCTGGGGCAAATTGCCAATTTGACCTTTTGTTACCCATGAAGTGATAATACTGCTTTCCTTCTAGATTTGGGGGAAAGGATTAAATGATGTAGTAGATGTGAAAATGCTTTATCAACTATGATAAGTTTTGGTAGGAGTAGCATACTGATTAGTGGAAAGAAGCCACCAGACCTGGGAATTGGGACCATAGGGTCCTGTGCAGCTCCCTCACAGTCTAGCTGAATGACCTGGGACAAGTAAATCACTTACCTGTCATGGATGCTTCCTTGCTAAGGAAACTGTCAATTCTATTTCCCAGGGTCCTTGTGAAGATCAAAAGAGATAATACACATGACTATGGTTGAAGATTACTAAGGTCTCTGAACTGGAGCCATGATATTACCAGATAAGGAGGAAATGATCTTGTCAAGATCTACTGTGTTTCTTATTGTCCTCCTCCCTGCCCCTGTCTCTCTCCATTGATTCTGGGCAAGTGCACCACGTGGGGGCAGGAGCAAGTGCTCCTCCAACTCTGAGTGCCTAGCGGTCACTGTCTTTGCTGTGCGGTAACCCAGATAGGCTGGGTTCTAGGCAATCTGCTACGAGGACAGGACATGGAGGGCAGCAGGAGCTGCCTCTGAAGAAATCACACATTTTGGGGGATCTATTCAGATCTACAGACAGACCCATTCAGACATGGTATATCTGCCCCCAAACTAGACATCAGTAATGATTGTCAACCTTTCATGAACAAGATCAGCTTTTCCTACAAGCCAGACAATATAAGCAATTAGGGTTCCTACCTGTGCATTGAAAATGAAACATGTCAAAGCATGATTAAGTAGAATCTTAATTACCAGGACCCTCAATTCACAAAATTATGTTGCTATGTTTAATATTCATGAGAAAGATTAGCAAGAAACACGAAGCTGGTGTGTCAAGATAATGTATTAAGGTATTAATTTGTGCTGCAATAGAAAAATGCAATGAGAAACTGGTGTTTTTTTATTTTAGCCCACCTTTCCCAGTCTAAGAAAGTAGATATCTTTCATGGTTACTTCACTGTCAACTCCTGGGGAAGAAGAAGAAGACAAGGATCTTTGGGGTGTGCAAATGAGAGCTGAGTGGGAGGGAGATCTATCCTGAGACCGGGGAGCTGGTGAAGATTGGTGGGTCTGATGAGTCATGCTACCCTTCCCCCTCTCTGTCCAGGCTATCAAGAGACCTTGGACAGAAATGGTTGTGTAGAGTTCCCAGGGGGCTGAAGCCCAGGAAATGGGGCTCCTAACCTCAGCAATAATCAGTTTCCACTGTTCCTGTCTGGGGTTAGGAAATACCAGGCACTAGGACTTCAAGGGATCATATTGGCTCTTTGTATGACACTGGTAGGTCAGGAAGCCCCAATAGGTACCAAGGTTGAATTTTGGAATTATTGATCAGAGTTGGATTGCATAAAATAAATAAATGTGATATTTCTTGGAAAGCTGAAATTAGTTTGCACACTTACCCTTTTGCCCACCTTCCAGCCCTCTCCCTGGACCCCTGCCTCCCCTCCCTTGGCCTTCACCAAACTATTGTTCTTGTCCATGGGGTATGCATACACTAATATATTCTTTAGCTAATTTTTTTTTAAAAAAGGACTTTCTCTTTGGGTATTTTCCATGTAAAATTACTCTCTAGATTTGAAGATGACATTTTTCATGGTATTCTTAACCCAGGGCTATATGGCAGAGTGGTCATATAAAAATAGATACATCTATGTCCTATGAAAAGTTTTCATTTTGTCATCACCAAGAGAGCCTAACAAGCAAGAAGATTCCTTTGTTAGAAGCCTTGGGACCATCCCATTCCTCCCTCTCCAAGGGGAGCCAACATGAGGTTGTCTGTCTCAATAACAATAGGTCTCAGCAATGAGCAAACCATGGAATGAAACTATCTGGATGGCTTCTGACTATCCTTAATACCTTGCTAGTGCCTTTTCTTTCTGATCCAGCTTTCTCTTTGGACTGAGTTTCTGACTCTGATGCAAAGCCATATGTCAATCTGTCTATCCATCAACCCGTCTATTTGTCCTTTCATTCTTCTACTCCTGTATTATTCATTATCTGCCTATCTGTGACAATCCTCCCTCAGTGGCCCAGATGATTCTGCTTTTCTCAGGGAACCTGTGGTCTCCCAGCGTTCCCTTCTCCTACGATGCATGCAGGGGAAAGCCACTCCCCGGCTCGTTTTGGACCTCCCGTGGCCATTGTATCGCCATGTGGACTGGTGTGTGATTCCCTAGATCTCGGGGAGGGAGGCCACAGTTCCATCTTGGCTCCTTTTCTTCCTGTGACCTGGAGCTCATCCTCAGGTCATACCCTATCTTCTTTAATGCCTTGCTTTAGATGGCCAGGTGAAAAAGCTTTTGGGTCTTTATATGTTTAAAAAAAGCTTTGATAAAACCCAAGTCCTTATAAAACTTTTTTTTCTTAACCGTCTTATAAAGTCTGTTGCCTGCAGCATGAAGTACAGTTGAAAATTCACAGCGGACACAATAGTGTCTTTTCTCCAGTTGGCATACTCCCTTCCTGGGCTGTCTGTCTCAATACATGGTCCGGTTTTAAAGGCAGAAGAGCTGTGGAGTAGAAGCAACTAATAGTCACTGGGAAGTGTCACCTTGGGCAGCAGCCCCAGGTTTCACCATTCGTTGGTCAGGCCCGCAAACCCTACAGGCTTCTCCATGGGCATCCCTCAACTTTCACTCTCTGGATTTTGACCGCTGTCAAAAGCAAGCATACCCTCACAACTTAGGCAGCTTAAAGCTTGCTTTTCAAGGACCTAGACAGCAAGGTTAAGTCAAAGACAATTCTTGAGTTAGCTTTTGGTTATGATCTAAGTGCTACCGTTATGGCTCTTTATCCAGTTATCCTAGGGGAGGGGTCTATTCATGCCCCTGTAGGCAGCACTTCCCAAGTTTCTCATTATAATGGCTTGAGGATTCAAACGTTTCAGGCTTTGTCATGCCGCTGTGACTTTATATATTTTATCTTTCTTGAATAGGTTTTACTCATAGTCCTTGATTCCATAGATATTCATTGAACTAGCTGGAAACTTCTCTAGGTACCAACCTGGTCTGAGTCTTTTAGGCCTTTGCCTGACGTGGAATTCCATATCCTGGGGGACTGCCTTGACTGTTCCCTCTCCCTTTTACATCCCTGTCCTCTTAGCCCTGATTTAGGGCTCCTCTTCTGCTCCCTTAGAAACCGTTGCATCTTAATTGCTTTCTTGGTCAATCCCGTTTCGACCTAAGTAATTCCTGAAAGGGCGAAGATGGAGTCTTGTTCACCTAGCACACTGTGCACATAGAAGACCTTCTGTAGAATGTACTAAGTGAGTGGATAAACAAATGGCTGGTGTTAATGTATTTTTGAAATCACATCGTGGTGGAGGATTGACTAAGAATATCTTCCTGGAACTGGAAAAAACAAACCAGAGCAATTTAGTGTGATTTTAATTTTAACTGGACCTTGAGGCTTTAGGCTGAATAAACAGAAGATGAAAGACAACATATTGGATTTAAGGAATGGTAATTCTCTCAGCGTTTAAAGTTTTAAAAATCCCATGCACTCTGCCCACAGAGATGAAAGAAAAATGTTACCATGAGAGAGCTGTGAATTTTCTCTTATCTCCAGGGTAACAAAGTGAGTAATTTTAGAAAGAGAAGGAGAGAAATTGAGACAGTCTCACAAAATGAATTCACTTTCCCAACTAAAAGTCATTAAAATAAGACTTTATCAAAACAGAAGAATAGAAATCAAAACGAAAATAAAAGGAAATGAGGTAGATGCTCTATACATAACTTCTCTTATTGCAGGCGGAGTGGGAGATGGCGAAACAATGGGAATTTTATGAGTGTTCAGCCTATTGAGACATAGCCGTGCAGTCTTTGTGATGTAACAGCACGGAAAAAATGTCAAGTCAGAACTGTATGTAAAAGCATCTCCCAAGGCCAGCTGAGAAACCTGATCAGACCCTGGAGGTGAGTGAAGGAATAAGGTGACAGGCTTTCCCTGAAAGGGCTGTCAGGGAACAGCTGCTCTGCAGGGCTGACCTCTCCTCTGGCTTTGCTCTGCCACCTGGAGCAAATCTCAGGTCTGCTACCTACGTGCTTGTTTGCCTCCTGATTGTGGCATTCTGAAAAATAGTTTGCTGTCATGGAGACAACCATTTAGACAATTCATCTGAGCAGGGCCTTGTGAAGTGGGCAAATAGGACCCCAAAAATGTCCACTTCAGAGCAGGCAGGCTCCCAGGTGAAGGCCTAGAGCTAAGGAAAGGTATGGAAGCCACTGGGGAAAAGTAACTATCCCCAAGTGGTTCACGCATTTTATTCCATGTGAGTGACGAGAGCCCATTCTGAAGGCCTCCCCACCTGAAAACTATGTGAAAAAAAGCAGTATATGTGGTTTTGGGGGTTGATAACATTCAACACAGATAATAACATCTACTAAGACAGTAGTTTGGGGTCATTTAGCACCCCCACATGATTCTGGAGGCAGAGTATTGCACATCTCAAAAGCCCCTGAAGGCCTTGTTCTACAGGCATTTAGAAAGGCACAACATACTAAGAAAAGCAAAATACACATGAATATATACATACATACATACACACATATATTTTTTTTAAGGAGATGAAGTGTGTAGTATATTTCGGGAAGATTTTCTACCAAACTAATCTACCCTAATAAAAGAGTAATATGCAAATTAACCATCACTCTGAGATACCTAAGCCATGCTCACCAGCCAAGCCATGCCCCCCAGCCAATCAGAGCATTTGTATGCAAATTAACTCAGTCAAGATGGAGGCCAGCAGCCACAGAGCTAGAGCAAACAGAAGGCTTCCATTGCAACTGCCTACCTAGGCTGGCTGGACCTCTGCTCATGCCAACAATGTTTCAATTATAGAAGCCATGGAGACGAAGGAAACAGGAGGCTTCATTACCTGCCTAGGCCTCCACTCAAGGTAACAAAGTTTCAATTATAGAAGATAAATAAACCCCAGAACCTGATTCCAGCCAGCCTTGCTGGGACCTTGGGTTAATGGGAGCTATGGGAAGCCTGAAAATGGCCCTCATCCCCTCACCCAGGCTGCCCAGACACCCCAGTAGGGATCTGAACCCTGAAGGGGATGTGGTCAACCTGAAAATGGCCCTCAGCCTCTCACCCAGGCTGGCCACACCCCCATGGGGTGAGGGTTGCCACTTGGGGGGCTTGGCCAACCTGCAAACAGCCATCAGCCCCTCACCCAGGCTGGTCACACATGCCAGCAGGTGGACATCCCCCGAGGGGTCCCAGATGAGAGGGCACAGGCCGGGCTGAGGGACCTTCCCCCTGCCCCCTGCCCCCGAGTGCACAAATTTTTATAAAATATAAAATATAAAATATAAAAGAGAAAAATATAAAAGAGAAAAAAATCAGTTTTATGAAACATTCAGTTTTGTGAACTACTACTGTGTGTATACTGTGTGAACAGAACTACTGCTTCCCATTGCAATGCCAGTGGCTTAAGAGTCCTTAGACATGGGTTTCGCAGAAGCACTGCAAGAGATGGAGGGATCTTTACAATCACATATTCCAGTGGTTTTAAATCATTATTGGTCTGGGAACACTTTCTGCAATGGAATCTTATACAGGCGCCCCACCTGGATGTGAAAACTCCTCTCTCTGCCAGCTTGTGTGGAAGAAACTGCATGAACTGCTGGTTTTGAGTTCAGATGCTGTCTTAGCTTGGCGACCATAGCAAAATACCATAGACCAGCTTACAAAGCAGAAATGTACACTTTCACAGTCTGGAGGCTAGAAGTCCAAAATCAAAGTGCCAACACGGTTGTCTTCTTGTATTGTAGGTGGTTGCCTTCTGACTGTGTCCTCACATGGAAAGGGGAGAAACAGAGTTCTCTGGGGTCTGTTCACATAAGGGCCTAATCCCATCCCAAGGACCCTGATCTCGGCCTTATCTAACCCTAATTACCTCCCAAAGGCCACATCTCAAATACCATCACATTGAGGTTAGAGCTTCCACATGGGACTTTGGTGAGGCAGCAGGTGGAAATAAAAAGGTTTAGGGAGGTCCTGTGGCTCGTGTAGGCAGAGGGAGACTTACTCCCAGGAGTACTGACCCAGGGTCCTGCCTTCTGCCGCACACTTCACCTTCCAGAGCTACTGCCCTGGGGTGCTGTTGGCTCCTCAGTCTCTTCTTTTCTTTTGAGAGCTGGGTGGGTTTAAGGAAGGATTTCTGGAGGCTGCCTTTTCTAAAGCTCATCAGAAACAATATCAACAGTTATATTGGAAATAGCTATCATTGAGCCTTGACTGAAGTCCACACTGTTCTAAGAAGCTCACATATAGTATCTCCTTTAACCTTCACAAATACCAAGGGTAAGGTCCTCTTAACCCTTTTCCATTTCATAGAGAGTACAGAGACACTATGTGGTAGCACAAGGTCACACAATCAGTAAGTGACAGCTGGGAATCAAACCTATGCTTTTAATCAGCACCATCCCCGGGGATGGAATAGACAATTCCATAATCAGGACGTGGGCAAGTGTAACCCCTCCTCTGTGCTGAGTGTGCTGGAACGCACCGTCTCTCTCCAGGTAATGGCTGGGGCTGCAAGTCAGACTTGATTGTGTGAAAGCTGTATGTGAACTTGACATATGGGTGTTTCCCAATGTGAGGGCACAGGCACAGATTGGACTCCTCTGCTTCTTTCAATGCCAAATAATAGCTGGACAGCCTTATTCTGGCCATATTCCAAATTTCTTTTTTTCTAGTTGGAGAGAGGTCAAAGGTCTTTCTCTCTCTCACACTTCTCCTCCCAAAGGTCCCTTTATCTAGGATCATGGATCAAGGCATTAGGCAAGGCCTACTAAGAGAACCTTTGGTGCCATTGAGCAGGACCACAACAAACAGGATACCATTATAGTATGAAATGGTAGCTGCTGGCCTATCCTCTAGGGGTGATCATCCCCCCTTGCTCTTCTTGGGCATATTTATAATCACGGAGGACATCCAGGGTGCTGGGCATCCTGCAGCCTAGACATGCTGACCTGTGCTCTTGAGCTTTACATCTGCACATGATGGATGTTGGTCTCTCTAGGGTTCTTATCGCCAGCTGTTGCTTCTGGTTGCATGGCCCAGCACTCAGCGCCACAGGAAGGGATGGAGGTTTAAAAGGGTGAATATATGTAGGGATAGTAGGAAACATGCTTTACTGCTAGTATGTGAACAATATGTTCGATGTGGGAGTTTTATCGACAAGAGTTCAGTCTTGGCTTGTCACTGGGTTACTTTGGGCAAATGACTTCACCTTCAAACTGCAGCTCCCTCACAAAGTACAATAATTGCATTTCAGGCTGTTGTTTGGATAAATTTAAAGTGTCTGCCATCTAGTCGGGACTCCACAATGTTAGTTTTTTTTTCTTTCAGATACTGCAGGTTGTGCACTTTTTTTTTTTTTTAAGAAATGCTTCTGCTAGAATTTAATCGATACCCTGTTTCTTCAGTGGACTGCTTGTGTGCCTTTGACATGGATCTTTTTACAGCTGAGATGCTTTCATGCTTCTGAGTAAAGAGCAGAAGTTAAGCCATGGAAGAAGCAGAGCTAGGGTTTAAGGATAATCAGGAACAGTGAGTACCACCCGTTGGTAAGAAAGAATCACAATGATTTGAAAAGGAATATCCTGGGGAGAAAATTGCATGGACACATTCCATTGTCTCAGGTCAATTACTTTAGCAATTACTATTTTATGTCATGTTCTCAAGTGCGTCCTCAACAAAGATCACTCTCCCCTACAAAGATTCAAACAAGTGAAATCAGAGAATCGGAAGATCAAGACAATAGCAAATAATCATTCACCAGAACAAGAACAATGAGAGAGAAGCATCCCTATGCCTCAGAATAATATTTCAGATCAGAGCCCGCCCGAGGTCACTATTTCCTTACTAGGCCTGCCCCGGTGGCAGAGCTGGTTATCAGGAGATGGATGATTTAAGAGTTAAAAACCTTCCACTCTTGTTCCCTGCCGACCGTAGTTTTCAAGGACGATTTCCTTGCTAAGTCTTTAGTAACGAGGAGCGGCTGATGCACTGTGCTGTTTCTGTACTTCGGGAACGTGCACTGTGGATTGATGAGGGCAAAGGAATTGCGATTGGCTAAGAAAGAAGGCGAGGAAGTTACCCACGGAGACGAAGCACACACATTTAATTTAAAATTCATTTCAGTTTCACGAGGGAGGAATCGCCCTTGTAGTTGAGCACGCTGTTGTGCACAAATTTCCTTTTTCTCATTCTGACCACAGCTCTCGTCTCCTGGAAGCCTCCCCACATGCACCTGCTTACACTGAGGGCCTGCGACGGGCTGTCCATTCCCTCTATGGCGATGGAGAGTGGAATGTAAAATGTGTGCAGCCAAAAGCACCTCAGTATAGATGAGCTTCCTGATGAAGATGCTTCTGTTTTCTACGTCACCAGGATCTCTCTAGCAAACCTATACACACTGTTCTTACGAGTGACTTTTAAGAAGCAATCATTGTGGTTTTGTGTCCTACACACAAAAAGATTCAAAATTGCCAATGTTAGGATCAAACACTGGATTGACTGGTGCGTGTTTTCTAATGGGTGTTTTCCTTCCACGTCATGAAGAAAATAGCATCAGTCAGCACCACACGCGGTAACTTCCTGCATCTCTGTCAGCATAAGCACTCCCATCCATCCCCTCACTGCCTGACCACCTGAAAACAATGTGACCAACACATAAACTGTGCCAGGCCAGGGACAGGTGGGTTAGCTGAACTTGGAGGCCTGCCAGCCCCACCCCCATCGTGTAATAAGAAAGCTCTCAAATGAACACTGTGTGATTTAATTGACTCTGAGCCAGAAGACGGGGTTTTACAGGAACTAATTATGACAGCATCCTGGCATATTAGTGCAGTAAACCTCCCCCATGTCAAGCCCTTGAGCTGCTGCAGTGTTGGTTTATGTTCTCTTTCCCTCGTCCTTTGCATCTCAGTTTCTGTAGTTCAGTCTCTTTTCACTAAACGTCATCTCCGTTTTCTTTCTGACATGCTCAGTACTGGTAGCCCACTGATTCCTGCACCACATAACATAGGTGGTGTGTATGTATATGGCTGTGCACATGTGTGTGTATGCGTGTGCTTTGGTGTTTCTGTCTGTAATGGGCATGTTAATTCAGCACAGAATGATATAAGTCAGCATGGCATGTGGAGGTGAGTGGAGGGGTCAGTGGATTAAAAATGATTCAAACTTCCTGCCTTCAAATAGCTTATCATAGGTGACATTGGAATGGTTATGAAAAGGTAAGAGAAAAGCTAGGTGAACAACCAACCTTGGAAACATCAGGCAGAATAAGCTATAGGCTATGTGTTACGTGAGTGCAGTTGGAGGAGGGTTATTTTTTATTTATTTTTTATTTTAGTTTGAGGCACTTTTTTCCTTTTTATTGAACTTATTGGGATGACACTGGTTAACAAAATTAAGCAGGCTTCGGGTTAGTTGTGCTTCACATAAAGCACAATTCTATAATGCATCATCTATACACTGTATTCTGTGTTTATCAAATCTCCATCCATCACCATGTTTTCCCCTATACCTTCTCCCTCCTATACCCCCCAGAAATCACCTCACCACACCCAATCTCCAACCCTCTCTTCTCCTACCACAGTTAGCCTGTTCTCTGTCTGTGAGTGAGTCTCCATTTTGCTTGTTAGTTCATTTTGCAGATGGAAGAGTTTTCATTCTCACTAGGTGCTGGAGACCAGTCATTGTCACTCAGTAGAGAAATGTGCCTAAAGGCTGGTCGACCTTAATTCCCCTGAATAGTGGGGGAGCTATTCACCCACCGTTTAGATGGAGACTTTGATAGTTAAAGTAGCCCTCCACCTCTGTTACTGATATGTAAATTCTTGTTGCCTCTTTGTTGTTGGAGTTTCATGCCCTTAGGATAAGGATGTGATTGTTTTCCCCTTTGCCTTAATAAAAGCTTTGAGCAAGGCCGGTGTGGTGGGCAGTTTTACCCACTAGTGGAAAGATGCCACGCCTGGTCTCCATTATTCTAAATTAATTTTCTTCTAGTCTCTTTCTCTTCATTTTGCGTGCGGCCTCCTCCAGAACTCGAACCTGAACGGGAACCCTGAACCACGCGGGATGTGTAAGGGGCTCCCGCACCTGGCGCCTAACTCGGGGCATCTGGAGGAGCAGATATTTTTCGTCTAGAACGAAGGGGAAATACACCCAAAAGAGGTGTGGAAAATTCACCGGAGAAAGGTGAAGGAATTTCACTGCATGCAGAAGCCCACGGCCAGCTACAGAAACCGGGAATCTGTAAGTAGGGTGGTAACGTCTTTGTCAACCAGGCTAACTGGGGAAGGATTCGAATTTTGATTTGTCATATTTATAGAGATTATTTTTAAAGAAAAGGTTATCAGTTAATTGGAGGTATAAAAATTCTTAAACTTGGGTTTAGAAATTATTAAACAACTGTATGCTTAAGGAATTAAAAGTTTCAGAAGGTATTCTTTTTGTTTGTTTGATGTTATAAAATCTAACCCTTGGTTTCCTGAAGAAGGTACATTAGATTTGAGTGTTTTGCCAAAAAGTTGGTTAAAATCTGAAAGAAAAAACTTACCTCAAAAAACTTTTTCCCTGGGGAACATAATATTGCGGTTGCTAGAACCTTTTACAGGGCTTGAAGAGGAGGAGCCTCCTTACTTGGGTGTTCCCTCCACTTCTCCCAGAGAAGAGCGGGAGGTAAATGTGGAGGAATGGCCTTTATGGCCCCCTACCCCACCTATGTGTCCTAATCCTGAAACATTTAATTCACAACCAATAGAGAGCCATCAGAAAAGGAATGAAGAATATGTCGGTAGAAGAAAGGCTTGCCTTTCCTGTTATAGAAGTAGCTGACCCACGGCTGCCAAATCAGATGATAAGACGCTATGAAAAAATTGATTTTAAAATGATAAAAGCTTTGCGAGAAAGCGTTGTTCAAAATGGCCCAACAGCTCCTTTTACAGGAGAAATTATGAATAATATTTCTGAAGCATTCTTAACTCCCTATGACTGGTATTCTCTAGTTCGTGCAACTCTGGATGGAGGAGATTATTTACTATGGAAAGGAGAATTTTTAGAAAAATGTCAAGAGCAAGCCCGCACAAACGAAGGGCCAAATGCTCAAATAACTTATGAAATGCTGGCAGGACTGGGACAATATATGGATATACAAAATCAGCTACGTTATGTGCGACAGGCATATGAGCAAATTAGACTTTGTGGAAGAAAAGCTTGGTGGTCTTTACCAACAAAAGGGGACCCTCAGGGAGCTTTTACTAAGTGTATGCAGGAACCTCTAGAATCATTCTCTGATTTTGTGGCTCGTCTCACTCGAGCAGTGAGACGACAAATTCAACATGAAGCAGCCGGAGACATTTTGATTTAGCAATTAGCTTATGAAAATGCCAATGCTGATTGTAAGAAATGCCTGATGCCTCTGAGAAAAAACAGTACCATTACAGAAATGATTCAAGCATGTCAGAATGTGGGATCAGGCACTTTTCACGCAAATTTACTCGCTGCTGCAATAACAGGTGAAAATAAGAGGTGTCATAAATGTGGGAAGGCAGGACATTTTCAAAAGGAATGTAGGCAACCGAGAAGGCTAGAGAAAGGAATAAACATTCAGCCTCCAGACTCAATCCCTCGGTGTTCTAAATGTCAGAAAGAGAACCATTGGGCCAGTCAGTGTAAATCAAAATTTCATAGGAACGGGCAGCCTCTAGATCAAGATAGAGGCCATGGTCAATCGCAGGGAAACAGCCAGAGGGGTGCCCCCCAGCCCAGTCATCAATAGGGGAAGTCTGTTCTATAAGGCCCACTGTGGATTCCCTCATCCGAGCAACTCCAGGAAGCGTAGGCCTGGATCTTAACAGCACTATTGCGGTCACTTTGACCCCCGATACTGCTCGATAAGCTATTCCTACAGGAATTTGGGGACCAGTGCCACTGGGAACTTTAGGATTAATCTTAGGGAGGAGTGGAAA
Source organism: Murina feae (assembly GCA_004026665.1). Lineage (NCBI taxonomy): Eukaryota > Metazoa > Chordata > Mammalia > Chiroptera > Vespertilionidae > Murina > Murina feae. The sequence goes on from PVJC01015529.1 coordinate 34,042, forward strand.
CACTCTAAAAGGACTAACTGTCCTGCCTGAAGTCATTAATTCAGATTATGAAGGGGAAATTAAAGTTATACTAGAATGTAATAATGTAATGCAAATTACTCCAGGGCAGAGAATTGCTCAGATACTACTTCTACCTTATGTTCAGCAAGGTGAGGCTATAAATGGGAAAAGAGGAAAGCAAGGATCTGGAAGCTCAGACATCTATTGGATACATGAAATTAGCAAAAACCCCTCCCATGATTAATTTAAAAATAGAGGGAAAACAATTTAGGGGTCGAGTGGACACTGGAGCGAATGCTAGTGTTATCAGCAAAGAATTCTGACCTCCAAGTTGGTCCACGGCAGAGGCTATGGGCTCAGTTAAGAGGGTAGGAGTTCCTGATGACACATGACATAGTGCTGCAGTGTTAAGGTGGCAAGATTAGGAAGGACAGACAGGATGGTTTCAGCCCTATGTCATCTCTGGAATTGCAGTCAACTTATGGGGCCGGGATGTTTTAGAAGGTTTACAGGCATATATTGTTACTGGCAAAGGAAAGCAGTTAATGACTCAGACAGGAAATCAACCTTTTTAGGAGCGGTCACTATTCAGTCTCCTCACCCTCATGCTGATCCTATACAATGGAAAAATGATAGACCTGTATGGGTGGATCAGTGGCCATTAACCAAGAAGAAATTAAATCATATTCATGAATTAATCCAAGAACAAATCGAGGCTGGCCATATAGAGCCTTCCAATAGTCCTTGAAATACGCCTATATTTACAATCCCTAAAAAGGCGACAGGAAAATGGCGATTGTTACATGATCTTAGAGCAGTTAATGCTACTGTGCATACCATGGGAGCTTTACAGCCTGGACTCCCAGCACCTTCACAA
>PVJC01015530.1:0-34908 GCA_004026665.1 Murina feae
CTGGGTTAATTTGCATACAGCCGCTCTGATTGGCTGGTGGGCCTGGCCGTGAGCAGAGGCAGGCAGTTGCAACAGAAGCCTCTGGTTTGCTCTAGCTCCGTAACTGCTGGCCTCCATCTTGGCTGGGTTAATTTGCATACAGCTGCTCCGATTGGCTGGTGGTAATGGTCAATTTGCATGTTACTCTTTTATTATATTAGATATATATATATATATATATATATATATATATATATATATATATACAGAGAGAGAGAGAGAGAGAGAGAGAGAGAGAGAGAGAGAGAGAGAGAAGAGAGCAAGATTGTTGGCAGGAGCTATCTTGTGCATTATAGAATGTTCGATAGCGTTCCAGGCCTTTCTCCACTTAATGTCAATCAGCACCACCCCCTATCCCCTTTACCCCAGTTATGACAATGCTAAATGCCTTTAGAAGTTGCTAAATGTATTTGGAGCACACTTGTCCCTGGCTGAGAAACACTGATACATGGGAAGGAGGGTTTGGAGTATAACACTGCAGTGTTTTCAAATGGTTGGGTTGGCCTATTCTGTACTCCAGTCAATCTGACCTGGATCAGGACTGCAATGTGTACATAGATATGTAATTATAATGAATTCCATAGGACCTATGAGAAGCATTGGTGACCTCATGGCAAGGGCTGCATGACAGAGACAGCTATCAGAACTATATTTAATGGTATATCATGCTAAGCAGCTCCTGGGAACTTTCTTGGGGGGAAAATGTGTGTATGTGAGTGTGTGTGTGTGTGTGTAGGGTATCCCAAAATAATGTATAATTGCACTTTGATTAATGATAAGGCAGTGTTTATTAAAATTCATATCATTTTCAAAATTGAGCTATCAGCTGTTAAAGTGATTTTTGTGAGGACATCTAATCTAATAAAAGAGTAATATGCAAATTAGGTGTCACTCTGATACACCCAAGCCACGCCCACAAGCCAATCAGAGCAACTATATGTAAATTATTCCAGCCAAGATGGCAGCCGGTAGCCATGGAGCTAGAGCAAACAGAAGGCTTGCTTGCTCTGGCTATGGAGGAAGCTAAACTTCCCACCTGCCTAAGCTGGCTGTGGCCTCCACTCAAGGCAATAAAGTTTCAATTATAGAAGATAAATAAATCACAGATACCTGCTTCCAGCCAGCCTTGCTGGGGTCTGTGCCCAGCCTGCAAAGAGCCATCATCCCCTCACCCAGGATGGCCCCAACCTCATGAGATGAGGGTTCCTGCAGGGAGGCTTGGCCAGCCTGCAAACAGCCATCTTCCCCTCACCCAGGCTGGCCAGGCACCCCAGCAAGACCTCCCACCCAGAAGGGGCTGTAGCCAGTCTGAAAACAGCCATTAGCCCCTCACCCAGTCTGCCCAGGCACTCCAACAGGACCCTCTCTCTGAACGGGAAATGGCCAGCCTAAAAATGGCCCTCAGCCCCTCATCTAGGCTGGCCTGACACCTCAGCAGGACCTTCACCCTAATCCGGGACACCCTTCAGGGCAAACCAGCTGATCCCCACCCATGCACTAGGCCTCTATCCTATATAATAAAAGGGATATATGCAAATTGAACCTAACAGCAGAACAACTGGGAATGACTGGTCACTATGACACACACTGATTACCAGTGGGCAGATGCTCAATACAGGAGCTGCCGCTGGTGGTCAGTGCACTCCCACTGGGGGCGCTCTGCTCAGCCACAAGCCAGGCTGATGGCTGCCAGTATAGCGGTGGTGGTGGGAGCCTCTCCTGTCTCCTCAGCACACTAAGGATGTCCGACTACAGCTTAGGCCTGCTCCCTGCTGGCAAGTGGACCTCCCCTGAGGGCCCCTGGGCTGCCAGAGCGATGTCTGACTGCCAGTTTAGGCCTGATACCCTGGGGAGTGGGCATAAGCCAGCAGGTGGACATACCCTGAGGGATTCCAGACTGTGATGGGGCACAGGCCAGCTGAGGGCCCCCCTTAGTGCACAAATTTTTGTGCACTGGGCCCCTAGTTTTATATAATAAAAGGCTAATATGCAACTCTATTGTACTGTGAATGACTGGTCACTATGACATTCACTGAGCACCAGGGGGAGCACTACTTAGCCAGAAGCTGGGCTCATGGCTGATGAGCACATCAACAGTGGCTGGTGAGCACATCAACAGTGGCGGGTGCTTATCCCGCCCGGGGAGTGGACCAAGTCTATCAGTCAGACATCCCGCAAGGGCTCCCGGACTACGAAAGGGCACAGGGTGAGCTGAGGGTCCCCCCTTCTACTCCCTACTCTCTCCCCAAGTGCATGAATTTCATGCACTGGTCCTCTAGTCCTATATATATTTATGTATGTATTTTTACATACATATACATATACATCTAATCTAATAAAAGAGTAATATGAAAATTAGCCATCACTCCTAGACACCTAAGCCATGCCCACCAGTCAAGCCATGCCCACCAGCCAATCAGAGTAGCTATATGCAAATTAACCCAGCCAAGATGGTGGCCAGAAGCCAAGGAGCTAGAGTAAACAAGAGGCTTCCAATGCACCAGGAGTAAACTGTCTGCCTAGGCTGGCCAGGGCTCTGCTAAAGGCAACAGTGTTTATATTATAGAAACCACAGAGCTGAAGCAAACAGGAGGCTTCGTGCCTGCCTAGGCCTCGGCTCAAAGCAACAACGTTTCAATTATAGAAGATAAATAAACCCCAGAAACCTGCTTCCAGCCAGCCTGGCTGGGAACTTGGGTCAATGAGAGCTGTGGGCAGCCTGAAAATGGCCACAAACCACTCACCCAAGCTGGCCAGGCACCCCAGTAGGGACTCGAACCCTGAATGAGCTGTGGGAAGCCTGAAAACGGCCTTCAGCCCCTCACTCAAGTTGGCCAGGCATCTCAGTAGAGACCCAAACCCTGAATGGGTTGTGGCCAGCCTGAAAACAGCCATCAGCCTCTCACCCAGGCTGGCCAGGCACACTAGCAGGTGGACATCCCCTGAGGGGTCCCAGACTGTGAGAGGGAACAGGCCTGGCTGAGGGACCCCCCCCCCAAGTGCACAAATTTTTGTGCACCAGGTCCCTAGTATACACACACATGCACACACACAGATAAACACATGTGTGATACCTCTCTTTTTATTCTAGACTCATGAAATGTTTGTGTAGAATTTAAGTATTTAATCTAATAAAAGTAATATGCCAATTAACCATCACTCTGAGACCCCTAAGCCACACCCACCAGCCAGTCAGAGCGGCTATATGCAAATTAACCTAGCCAAGATTGTGGCCAGCAGCCAAGGAGCTAGAGAAAACGGGAGGCTTCATTGCCTGCCTAGGCCTCCGCTCAAGACAACAATGGTTCAATTATAGAAGATAAATAAACCCCAGAAACCTGATTCCAGCCAGCCTGGCTGAGACCTTGGGTCAATGGGAGCTGTGGGCAGCCTGAGAATGGCCCTCAACACCTCACCCTGGCTGGCCAGGTACCCCAGTAGAGACCTGAACCCTGAAGGGGATGTGGGCAGCCTGGAAACAGCCCTTAGCCCCTCACCCAGGCTGGCCACACCCCATGGGGTAAGGGTTCCCACTGGTTGGCTTGGCCAGCCTGCAAACAGCCATCAGCCCCTCACCCAGGCTGGGCAGGCATGCCAGCAGGTGGAAATCCCCTGAGGTGTCCCAGACTGTGAGAGGGCACAGGCCGGGCTGAGGGACTCCCCCTAGTGCACAAATTTTTGTGCACCAGGCCCCTAGTATTACTAGTAGAGATCCAATGTGACTTCTAAACTGATGTCAACCAAGGAAATGAAGATATGTCAATATTAATTTTATATACCACAAATTACCTTTTACTTGCAATCATTGCATCTAATAGCATGTCATTGCAAGTTTGATGGATCTGAGGGTATATAAGAACTTTTGTTACTTTTCAAATACTAGCTAAGCTCCCAGAGAATTAATTGAAAATATAGGCCTTATTGTACTTGGTACCACACTGGTCTCAGATTATCATCTCCTGACCAACAGTATCAGAATCACCAGGGAACTTATTAGAAATGCAAATTCTTGGGTCCCATCCAGAGCCATGGAATCACTCTTCCACTCCTCATTTTCTAAGAGTATTTTTCATGAATGGATTTTGAATTTTATCAAATTGCTTTTCTGCCTCTTGTGAGATGTATTTTAAAATTTTCCTTCAATCAGTTAATGTGCTGTATTTTAAAATACATTTCTCATGTTAAAACAATATTTGTGTACCTTGAATAAAATCAGCTGGAGCAAACTATATTATCCCTTTTAAATATTGTTGGATTCACTTGACTAATATTTAGTATTTTACTAAGCATCTATATATCTTAAATAAACTTAGATGGTAGATTTGCTTTCTCACACGGTCCTGGTCTAGTTATGGTATCAAGTTTATACTAGTCTTATAAAACTAGTTGTGGAGTACTATGTCTGTCTCTTCATGAAATGTTTTGTAGGATTCTAATTCTCATCCCTTGAATGATTGAAAGTAAAGCTGTATGAAGTCTATGGCCATACTACCCTGATTGCACCTTATCTCGTCTAAAGCTGTACTAAGCCAATATTTTCTCTATAAAAAACATTTTAGATACCCATTGAAATATTTCATCATCATAAGACTATTTAGAATTTTTCTTGAATCATGTTTATTAATTTATATTTTTCTAGGAATTTCATTTTTTGTATGTTTTTTACTATGTGGCTTAATGTAATTTAAAATATTTTTTTCATCCTTTTAATTTCTGCTACTCAAGATGCATTCTACAGATAGGTGATATTAGCATCACCTGGGAGTCTTTTAGGCATGTTCAATTTTGGGTCCCACCTCAGAACTATTTAATGAGATCACTATTGTGGGTTGAAATGTGTCCCCCCAAATTAATATATTGAAGTCCTAAAACTCACTACCTTAGAATGTAACTGTAGTTGGAGACAGGGCCTGTAAAGAGGTAATTAAGGTTAAATGAGATCATACAGGTGGACTCTAATTAAATATACCCGAAGTCCTTATGAGAAGAGGAAGAGACACCGGGAAGCATAAGCACCAAGGAGAGGCAATGTGAGGATATCAAGTCTAAAACCAAGGAGAAAATCCTCAGAAATAACCCCAAATGACAGCACATTGATTTTGAACTTTCAGCCTCCAGAACTGTGAGAAATGAATTTCTGTTATGTAAGCTCCCTAGTCTGTGGTATTTCGTTATGGCAGCCTGAGCCAATTAACAGTCCTCAAATCATTGTAAGCACCTTAAGCATTTGGAGGCATCGGTCAATCTCTACGACATCTGCACTAGTAACCCCCTTTTCATGATCAATGCTGTTTGCTTGTGCCTTGGCTCTCTACTTTCTTGATCAGAGTTTCCAGAAATTTATCTGTTTTATTATATTTTTAAAAGAACTAACATCTGGCTCTCTTGATCCTCAACATTATATATTTATGTATTATTTTCTTCTATCACTTTTATTATTATTTTTTTCCTTTGAGTTTATTCTATTGTTCTCAGGTAGAATCCTTAATGTTAATGTAATGAATACTACTCAATGGAGTATAATGGTAAATTTTAAATAAAAAAATTAAGCACGATTATATGGGAAACCATTCATAGTAATCAATAAGGTGGGAACAGGTCAAATATTCATTTCAATTTGTTATTCCAACACATATAAATCATGGCCTTAAAAAATTATATTTTATTTTTTCTGAATTATACCATTCTCCACCAATTTTTTTTTCTTGTCTTGCAAGATAAGAAGTTTCCTACAATGGAACTTTTGCAGTAATACATGGTAATTAGTTGAACTATGAGATATAATGCTGCTTTTAGTGTCATAGTCATACAAAAGAAAGTCTATGTTGTGCTCAAGCACTAATAAAGACATGCTTCTTATCAAGGAGAGTATAAGGTATAACTTCTATACTACGCATCGATATTCCAAATATTATCACCAAGTTCTGTAATTGTACTTTCTATTCTTTCCTCAAAACCTTACTGTAAGAGGTAGTGACTAGTATAGATTCACTTTTTAAGGTAAGGATTTTTAAGCACATAGAGGTTAAGAATGTTTCCCAGGTCACATATCTTATAAATGATTACACTAAAGTATCAATGCAAGCTGATTAAATCCAGTCTATTATCTTAATCCATATGCCTCTGTTCTTTGACTATATAACAACTATTTATTCCTTCACCTGTTTCTCCTTTGTAAAGTAGCTTAATTTAGTTTTGGTACCCACCTGTCTCAATACAGCCAACTGATTCAGTAGAGTGAGTCTCATCCACCTCTAGCTGGTGCAGATCTAACTAATCATGATATTTGTATTCTCCTTGTCTGGAACTAGTTTAGAAATGAACATATTATAAAATTCTAGCCAAAGAGACATGGAGGAAATGTCAGGATACTCTTTGAAAAGGTTTCTCTTTTCAACTATACATTATCCTGTCTGAATGTGATATCTGAAATTTCTGAAGCCATCTTGTGATTATAAGAGGGTCAAGTTGACTTGCTGAGGTTGGCATATTAGTAATGTGGAGAGATGACATCATCTCGCTGTTGAATTACTCTTCCTCGAGTCACATCTGTGAATTGTTTTTGGGTGAAACACATTTTCTAATTATTGAACACTATTTGGTAATAGTTTACTATAGCTTCTGTTGAAGGTAACAAACCTGATGTACAAACCAAGAAAACAATGGGAAAAAAGTAAAATAGTCTTTAAATCATATCTTTTATGGGTCAAATAGAGAGTATTTCCCACTACAAGGTCCAGAAATTTTGGTTCCTGGAAATGAAAGAAACCTATAGAAAAATTTAAGCATGATTATATGGGAAATCATTCACAGTAATTAATAAGGTGGAAACAGGTCAAACACTTGTTTTCAATTTATTATTCCAACTCTTATAAATCATTATCTTAAACAAATTACATTTTATTTTTCTGAATTACACCATTCTCCACCAATTTTTTTTTTGTCTTGTGAGATAAGCAGTTTCCTACAAGGGAACTTTACAAAGGAATAAAATTTGTTTCAGTTACTCTATCTCACTATATATGCTTAAAACACTCTTAATCTGTGTAATTCTAAGGGAAAGAAGTTAGATTTATTTCAACTAAAACAGTTCAGAAACGACTTTAGATGTTAGAATTGGCTTTTTATTCTAGTAACACTTGATTTTTATATCTTTCAGTGTAAAATGGCAGAACAAAACTGTACATGATGTTAATTTTAAGAACATTTGCTGGTGAAAATTTAGTTTTTAATTCATAAGTATTGACTACTGAACATGAGGTTTAGACTCTGGTACATGCTTCTTTTAATTGATTCTTGAAAATGAATATAGTGATAAAATGGAAGTTTCTTCTAAATATCCCAGCATAATATGCTGCTATTTAGTATTTGATACTGATGTGTACTAGTAAGTATGAAAATAAAATTGCCATTTCTGAGATATTATCAGTCCTTTTGCTGTCCTTTGTAATAGGTTTTAAAAGTGCATTTCCTAGAGACTCTTATTCGCACATTTTCTTAGATTTTTTTTTTTAACCATAGACCCAATGATTCCCTCTGATAGCCTTTCCTCGTTTTATTCTCAATAATGACTCTTTTGGGAGCAATGCTATGGGGAATGAGATTGATCACCCATCACTGCTTCTGATGTGCTGTTTAACCAAGCTGGTGAACCATAGACTGTCATCATAGAGGGTATCAAATCAGCAGTGTGTGCCATGCAGCCTACACTCCTGTGCACCTAACAATAATGAGAATTCTTTTAGTTCATTAGACAATTCAAGGAACTGCTAAGTAAATTTCAGTACAAAGTATTTTGTGTAATTCTGAGTAATCTATGTCACTAAAGAAGTTGTGAAACGGTGTCCCAAGATTGTGACTTTCTGATGTAGAACGTATAACATTCACAGAAATGTCAGCATTTAATTTACATTAGTCAAGAAGAGTGTTGTTTTAATTTTAAGCAGAAAGTTAAGCTACATGATGCCTTTTAGGAAGATTCATAATTATCAATAGCAATATTTTATCTCCCAAATCATTTCCCCCAAATTGAGCTGTTTTATTCACTTTATTTACTTTTTCTTCTTTCACTACATGTCTTGGTCTTTTTAGTTTAGGATTTGGGGAAACAATCTGAAAGATAAATATTAAATTGTTGCATTTATTGGTTAATTGTTTTATATATTAACATTTTACTATAACCCAGTAAGACTGTCAGATATTCAAAGAGAACATCCATGTTTTCTGTTTATTATACATATTATAGTGTCCACCCCTTACACAATGATTACATTCTGATTATATGCTAGTAGAATTATGCTGAACTTCTTACCTGATTTACATGTATAGGATTGAATTACATTTTCTAAATAATTTAGTCTGGAGTTTGTTATTTTATAATGAAGGCTATTTCTAAAGCAAAATTAAGCATTCTCAGTCACACACAACTTAACATGTATCCTGTTTTTTTCCCCCACTTACACAGTGAATATGATTTTTTAAAAAACTTTAAAATTGGACATGGCTTAGCAAAATATACCTTTCACATACTGGAGAAATCTTGTAGCAAAACTACACTATTGTTTAAACAAATTATTTATATATACAGAAATATCCAAAGGTTAAAATGTCCTGAAAATTTCTGATAATATCTCTAACATTGATGATTCATATAATAAAATAATTATTATATATTAATGTGGAATGTAATATGAATAAACTTTTAAAATTTCTTTTAGAAAAACTAAGTGGGAGAATTTTTATAATTGAAAGTTAAAAATACATAACATTTTAAAGTAATAAACTGTCTTAACATATCTCACACTTAATTGAACAAAAACAGCTTTTTCTTTTTTCTGTACTTCCCTGTCAAAATCAATCATTTTCTTCTTCTTGACAAAGCCTCTGTTTTTACCCTTTTCAACTTGTATTCTGGTTTTAAAGAGAGTATCTTGGACATAATAGACAATAAAAAAATTTTAACAGGAAGATCAATTGAATAAAAAATTACTCCCTGCACTAATTGTTTGCCTTTTTGTGGTAATTTTATAATACATTGTATAAAATTGTCAGCATAGTTGACAAGAATTTTGCTTGCTCATGTTCCTATTAAATCTACAAAACAGTTTGTATATGAGAATACAAAAGGAATATAATGGAATAATTAGAAAGCAACTTATTTAAGCTTCTTTGCTTGATAAGTGTGTTCCGACATTGATGATGTTAGTGCTTTTGAAGTCACTGCAGTCGGAACTCCACTAAGCCTCACAGATAGTCTTTTAACTTTATATGTGCATTATGGGAGGTAGCTTAATGAAGAAGGAGGGACTATAAGAAAGAATAATATGCACTTTAATAAATCATATATCCTTGTGCTATTTAAATGTTTCTTCAAGGTTGATTGAAACTTTAACCTCAGTCTCAATAAAAAAGAAAAGCTTCAAATTTGCCAGACCTTGAATTTTTACAACACTGTGTTGAATTATGCAGTGATCAGTCAATTATTCATCTCCCTCAGCCTGAGATAGCTGTGCTTTGAAAAGCATGCAAAAATGGGGCTACAGAATGTGATGCTGTGTCAACACATTTCACTCAGGATTGCTTACAAGACAAATTTTTGTTTCAACATTGATTCTAGTTTTCTTGATGTTTGCTTCTAATAAGGTACCTGTTACAAATCAATTTCAGTTTGCATGCTTTAGTTTCTGATTCAGGATGATTCACTGCCAAAATGACATTACTGTCTTTTTCATAAATTTAAAAACCCGTATGAGAAATAGAGATCTTTACTATTTCAAGGTAATCTTAACATAGGACTGCAAAACAAACCCACTTTTCTGCTAATGGCACAAGGCAGAATGGATGAACTAGTTCTAAACTCCAGAACAGATTTATCTGCAATAGTCGGGATTCTTAAAATAACATTTCATCATGAAAATAAATATAAATAAAGATGCCGAAATGTAAGTGTGCTGGACTCTAACAAATACACTGACAAAGGAAGGATTCTGTTTGGGAAGCAGAGAGGGAGAAATGTATCACAGTGGTGAGCAAGGGTGCAGGCTTTGGAATTTGAATCCTCAGTGGGAATTTAACTTGGGGTAAGGAGGTTTACTCCTCTGAGCCGCAGATCCCTCATTGTTATAACAGGGGAAAACACTTATTTCATAGGGTAGTCATGCTGATTACCTAATATGAGTGCATGCTGAATATCTAAAACACAATATTTGGACCAAGATGGGCACTCAGAAAATTGTGCCTATTTATATTAACTGATGGTCAGAGGAGAGAAGGGAGATTCCCAGAGGTGTTTAGACCACATAGCACATATGTTCTAAAATTATTAAACCTGCCCTAACCAGTTTGGCTCAGTGGTTAGAGTGTCGGCCTGCAGACTCAAGGGTCCCAGGTTCGATTCCGGTCAAGGGCATATACCTTGGTTGCGGGCACATCCCCAGTAGGGGGTGTGCAGGAGGCAGCTGATCAATGTTCCTCTCTCATTGATGTTTCTGACTCGCTATCCCTCTCCCTTCCTCTCTGTAAAAAATCAATAAAATATATTTTAAAAAATAAATAAAATTATTATACCTGATGAAATACTGTCTTAATTTGTTGAATAAATATTAGACAGAGTAATCTGATGAAACTTCTTTGGCATATTTACACTTAATAGAAACTATGTGGAGCTGAAGAGGGCATCTTATGATTACCCATAATGTCAGCTCTGTCTGAATCACATTCCTCTTCCATGCAGTTATCTTGCTCTGTTTTTGTAGGATCTTTCCAGCACAACTAGAACATGCAGACACCCAACATAAATTATGAAAATCAAATCTGAGTCGATTTCCTGTTAAAAGTGTATCTATCCTGGCAGCCCAAAATTGACAGTGAAATTGTCCCATATGTTCACAGAAAGCTAGCTGAATAGAATTGAAAATCTGGGACCTGGTCAGTTCAAGTACATTGTGAACATAGTATTAGTTTTAACATTAAAGACTTAGGAATTTTGAGATAGTTATTTTTTTAATTTATTTTTGTTGTTGTTCAAGGACAATACTATAAAGGTCTACATTGTCAAATATTTATATCTGCAAAACAATGTATAACTTATTTCAAGTTGAGCAATGAAAAGTAAATAAAAACTGAAGGTATTGAATTGCCACCTTTATTAAACCCAAGTAATAACTGTGCTTTTAAAAATAATTATATCTGATAGCTATGGAATCAAAAGTATTGCAAATCATTTTTACCAAATGTATAAGACATTAAATATTTTAGATATATAATTATTTCTTGTTAAGTGTTTTTAAAATAAAACAAAACAACTTTAGCACAAAAGTTGTGAGACCAAATGAACATTGTAATACATATAGAGAGAACATTTGAGGAAGAAAAAACAACAAACTCAAGTGGAATTTTTCACTATATGGCATATAAGCTTACATGCATCATTGCCTTCCAGGGTATAATTCTCTCTTGTTAGAAATATCGAGTAAAAACCAGTGAAGCAGGGGTTAATGAATCCAGGACCAAATGAATCTGAATATATGCTCCATTAATCTAAAAAAAAGAAAACCCACAAAACTACCCATGTTGTTTATTTAAATAACATCTCAGAACATTTAAAACTGAAAAAAACTTAATGGCCACTGACCTCTTTCATAGGCCGGTGTTTACTGAGGTTTCCCCAACTTCAAGAAACAGTCATTGCATTTTTATGTATATCTAAGTGACTGCTCCTGCCATGCTGTGTTTGAAGTTAGGAAAAGGTAAATGCATTCATTTTGCATTATCCAGGATTCTATCAGGAGAGCAAAATAAATATATTGAAGGAGCTCAGTAAAGCATGGTAAGCAAACATACAGGTTTGGGAATGAAAAGATTTTCATCCAGGCTCTGTCACTTCCAAACTTACGTGTGATTGTGTCCAAGTGTCCACCTTATAGATCTCAATTTGCTAATTCAAAAAAATGGTGTTGGCCACACTCACTTCAAAGGGTTATCCTAGGATGAGATGAGGTTCAGGGTATAAAATACATCATAGGTTCCTTAGCAGGTGATAGATGCCCCAACGTGATATTTATTAACCTATCATGATGGCCTGAAAATAGCAGGGAGAAGTGACTGTTTTTCAGAAATCTTTCAAATTACTCCACAACCCTATTGGGTTCCTAACATACACCAATTTTGACCAGCTCTATATGTGATTTAAATTAACATATTTGCTCTGTCCTCTATGTTGTATCCTTTTAACCTTTATTTCCTTTTGTTAAACAACTTCCTATTATCTATATACCATAAATATACATATACAAGTTTTCATCATCTTCTTTCACTTTGGAAACATTATTCTATTTTGTCCAAATATTCATTTTTTAAAAATGGGGCTATATGTGTCAGATTCATCTGTGGAGGTATCCAAAAATATAGATGAATGGGTCCCATGCTTACTAGATTTGAGTCACAATTCCTAGGTGAGGGACATATGAACAATTATTTAAAATTTTAAAGAAAGCGTTTCCCAGGTTGTACATTAAGAATCATTGAAATCGAGTATTTGATGTTTGTTTTATGTAGTGCTGATGATATATGAAGCCCAGCAAATAGTTAGACAGGGACAAAGAGTAAACATTATATAATTTATTAGTTTTATTTCTGCAATTATTTATCAATGTCTTACCTTGTTCCTAAAAATGAATCAATTCCATTTAAAAGGATAGGTACTTTGGAATGCCAAATAGATTATATAACTGGAGGTATAAATAAAAGGATAGAAATTAAGACAAATTTAAGATGAAGCTTAGTATAAAATATTAATTGTATAAAGACATATACACTTGCTTAAAATAAGTCACACAATTCGCTCTCAGCTTTGTCCAGCCAAAGCAAAGAAAGTAAAATGCGCATTTGCAGTGTTTATGTAGTCTATGACATAAAACTAAACTGATAGTGAGTAAGCACAATGGCTTGTGCTAGGGAGACCAGAGCTGAGCTTCTACAGCCTGTATGTAAATGATACTTGATCCAAATGATTGGACTGGGTTGACAAATACTTTTGGAGCAGAAAAAAACATAAAAGTTCTAGAAAAACAGAAAGTTGTGTGTTTTCCTATAGGTTGAAGATCTTATGACTCAAGACTCTTTGCCCACAAATCAGTTTGAATGTTAATTTCAACTCTGGTGTCATCCATATAAGCTTATCCTTCTAGGGGGAACATTTCTGAACATACTTCTGTAAATTGTAAAGCTAATATTAAATATCTGAAAACATCTAGATTTATTTATTTTTCCTAGGAAAGCATTTTAGTCTTGGGATGAGTTACTACCTTTCCTCTAATCAGACCAGAGGTAATAACATGGCTGCTAAAAAGGCTTCTTCTACTAAAGCTACTACAAGCGATGAGGCCATTATAATTTAGGGTGTGTTCCATCCTTTGTAAGAGGTAATTCCACCGGAGATGACCGTAATAGATACAGTATGCTGTGATGTAGTATACAATAATAGGATGTAATATAGCATTGCATGACTGTAGACCTTAGAATGACAGTCCTGGGCCAAACAACTTAGGACGATCAATTTGATTTACACATAAGGCTGATGCAAACCAAGGCTCATGAACATCATGAAATCCATTTAGTCCTGCATGTAGTGATGAAGGCCTAGAAAATAGTCATTTTCTTTCCATCTTTTCTTGCTGTTCAATTTTGGTTGAGTGCCATATAATGTACTGAAATAAACTGTCAACATCCACTGCTGTTGCTCTTTGGCAAAAAGCTCTGCTGCCTCTTGGATGGTTGACAAAGTGTCTATGGCATCAACACAGAATCTTTATAAGTATAAAGTAGATGTATATCATGCTATAGTGAGATGCTGCTTTGCTGATAACAATACCATACATATATACTTTTACACCTATGATTTTATTTAAATTCAATTCAACACATATTTATTGGGCAGTTTATGCATGAGTGCTATGCTGAGTGCTAAGAATGCAAGAATGAATAATACATGGTTTCAGCAATAGAAAAAAATCACAATATAGCAGGTAATACAGGTGTAAAACCAAATAAATTATAATAAAATATGATAAACACTTTAGAACAAAAGGGAAATGTGCTATGGGAGCTCAGAGAAAAGAACACTTCTAAGAAAAGTATGGAAGAGGTGACACTTAACCTAGGTTTTATAAGAAGGAAGTATATTCTAAGCAGTAGGAAAACATTTACATAAGTCCTGAAACATGAACATTTTGAACTTAGTGCATAAAAAACACATGGGTGAAGGGTAGAATGAGTGGAAAGGGAAGGCGTGGTGTTAGAAATGCACAATGAGTGCACAGTGTGAATAACTTTATATGCCAAGATCAGGAATGTGGATTTTATTTTGTAACCAATGGATGACCAAGGGTGGTTTTAATGTAGATAAGAACAGAATCATCTTTTTAAAATAATAATCTTCATGTGCAAAGGATTAGAGAGATACTGTGACAGGAGACTACTGCAGTAATTTGAGACAATGACAAGGAGAGACGAAATTAAACCATGACAGTGAAAATAAGAATAGATGCCAGACTTGGGAGGCATTTCTACTGAAAAATGAAAAAGATTTGGTAAGTAATTACATTTGAGTCAGTCAGAGTGGGCAAGGTCCAAGGGAAAATCAAAATTCTTATCTTGGAAGAATATAAAATGAATGCTGACCTTCTTGACAAAAGGCAGAGTATTTTTTCAAAATATTAAATTTAAGTTTTGTACATATTCAATTTAAGGCACTTGCAAGATATGCATGTATGTGTGTTGGTTAAGCATTGGAAATACAGCCTGGTTCTCAGGAGGAAAAGTGTGGCTAGGAATAGAGACTGAAAGATTATCTGCTTGTGCAATGCAGTTTAGGTCACAGGCATAGATAAAATCTTGTGACAGGTTCACTTAGATGCCCCCTCCTCATGTACTCTCATTTTTATGTGTCTCTGGGACCCTTGGCTACTTACCACCAAGCCACTGCTCTAGTGATTAGTGCTGTATAGACTGGCCATCTTTGTGCAGGTGCAACTCATGCCCGCACCTTCTATCTTTCCCCCACTTGCTTTAGGACATCCCTGTTGCCACTGTGGTGTGACATGGGAGGAATCTTCTTGGCATTTTCTCATGAACAAACTGGAAGTGTAGGGAACTTCATGCACTGTGGGGTGATCAATGGAAGGCAAGAGCCAACAGATAAATTATTTTCCCTTTCTCCTCAAAATTGAGTTCCATTAGCTCATACAGACTCTAAGAACATGGCACAGTGTCATCTACCAATCAATTACATTTTATAACAATAGGTTTCCACTTTAGTTGCAATCCGCCCCCCCCCCATCCTGTTTCTTCTTCCTATCTTATCTCACTCTTCCTTTATTCTTGCTTTCTTAGGATTATGTGTCCTGATAGAATAGTAACACTTAAGACTTTATCCAAGACAATGCTCTTTGGAGAAACCAGATTATATCACTTGGGAAAGGTGTATTGTTTCTGGGACCAAATGGAAGAGACAACCACTGAATAATTTGAACACGTAAAGTTTAATATAAATAATTATTAATTACTGGAGACTTGGTGCAGGAATTCATGCAGTGGGGTCCCTCCACCTGGCCTGTGGGATCAGGCCAAAACCAGCTCTCTGACATCCCCTAAAGGATCTTGGGTTGCAAGAGGGTACAGGCCAGGCAGAGAGACCCCATAGGTGCACGATTGGGGCTGGGAGGGACGTGGGAGGTTGGCCAGCCAAGGAGGGACTGCAGGAGGGCTCCAGCATGTGTCTGACCCATCTTGCTCAATCCTGATTAGCTGGACCCCAGCAGCAAGCTAAACTACAGATTGAAGCATCTGCCTCCTGGTGGTCAGTGCATGTGATAGTGACTGGCCAACTGGTCAACTGTCTGCCCCCTGGTGGTCAGTGCACATCATAGCGAGCAGTTTAGTGGCCTTAGCATATCATTAGCATATTACACTTTGATTGGTTGAATGGCCAATCAGACACTTAGCATATTAGGCTTTTATTATATAGGCTTAGAGTAATAAAAAATAGATGAGGAAGAAGTAAAGGCAATTCTAATATAGGAATAGAAAATATAAAAAGAAGGCGCTTCCTACAAGATGAGACAAGGCACCCAAGGCTGAGGTTCTCCAGGAGGAGATCAAGATCGTTGGAGTGGACACACCATTGGCTCATTGAATGGCGGGAAGTTGTCACAGCACTACAATAGTGGAACTTTCCAGAAATTTGTCTTCTAGGATGTTGGGGAAAAGTGTTCACAGAGAGGTGTCTCATCAGAGTCATTCCAATACAAAGAACACCCAAGAGAATTGCTGGGAGAAGTTGCTGGCTGGTGGGTTGCCACCCACAATGAATCAAAGAAATGGGCACTCAGAAGACTTTGAAGCTGTGGATGTTTGGTGCTGAGGAACCACATGCACAGTAGGAGGCTGTCGCCAGAATAAAAGCCCATCCTGCAGGCCCTGAGCCCTGGGCAAGTTGAAACTGGGCACAGGATAAGATACCTGTGCTGCAGGGGACTGCCTTGTGAGCACTGGCCCCAGGAAGAAAACCCTTTCCTTCTGAAATGTCACTCCAGTGCCCTCTACTGACAAAGCTTAAAAGTATGACAGCTCGCAAAGAGAAAACATTTCAAGGGCTCAAATCCATTTCTACTGAGCAGACAAAAAGGGTAGAAGAAAAACACCAATAAATTGATCACTGGCAACAAACTAAGATAACCACCTTGAAAGAGTACTGGTAAAATATAAGACCCCAAATAATGTACCCAGATGGGTCATGCCATTGTGGTAGTGCGGAGAAGATGATGACCCACAGTGAAAGAAACATGGAAGATTAGAGAGCCACAGGGAGAAGTGGGCCAAAAAAAGGCCAGGAGATCAGTCTTGAGAAAGAGGATGTGGTCAACAGTCTAGTCACCTTGGAGAGGTGAAGAAGGATGAAAAGAGAATGAAAGCCTTTGACTTTGAAAATGTGTATGTTATGGAAGAGTGATGTGTCAGTAAATAATTTAAGGAAGAAGCCAGAATAAGGTGTAATGAAGAATACTTGGATGTCAAGGAAGCAGAGATATCCAAGAGATTTGGGAAAGGGAAATAATATGAATGATATATAATAGAAAGCATGTTATTGTTGTTTATTAAATTAAAAATAAACATGCTTGCCATATTTGTAGGTGAAGAAGAAAGGTATGAAGAAATCAAAGTAAGACTAGCAGAAACCTCTTGTAGAGACAAAAGCAATGCCTTACATGGAAAAAGGAACCCGTTCTCCTCTCAGAAATATGAAAAGGGTAATAAATAGTGCATGGCATTGAAGGATAGAGCATATGGAACATGTTTAAGGCTATAGGTAGAAGACCTAGAATGTGACTTTTTCCTTCTAATAATGGACTGCTGACCCTAAACAAGTCACACTTTAACTGTGTCTCAATTTTCTACATATTAATTGTGTGAACATTTGTGATATAAACCCAATGCTATCTAGCACCCTCTTGAGAACTGCCATTCCTTAACAATGTCAAATTCTCAATGTTATGGTTGGAGAATAAGAAGCCCGAAGGATAATTGTTTGTCCAAGCTTATCTAGTAAGTCAAGGATAAATTTGAGAGATGCACATGAAACTAGAGCATTGAGACACGGACAGAGACAAAGTTCACAAAATGTTTTATATAAAATCAATTTTATATGAAGCACCTGAATAATCCAACACATGAAATGTTAGAATAGTACATCAAATATGTCTGTAATTCAGAAATGTAACATCACTAGAATACAGTCCAGCATAATGACAGCCTACTCTGTAAGTAGGTGTACCTATGGAATACAAATCAGGTCCCAAATAAAAGCATATTGTAGGATTTATACCAAAGATAAAAAAAAGGGGAAGAGAAACAAGGGGAACTTACAAGTGTCAGAGCCAACTGTAACCAGAGCCGATGGGAAAAGCTCAAGGCCTAGTGTGTGACTTCTTTCCTTCCTACTAATGGACTGTTGACCATAGATAAGTCACACCTTCACCCTGTCTCAGTTTTTTAGAAACAATCATTTCAGTAAATTCAGAGTTAATAGTAATGTAGAGGGCCTCCAAGAAATGTCCTCTTTCAGCCTCTGCGTATGATGGACAAAGATCCTCAAAATCTGTGCTTCTCAAGTTGTATTGGGAAACATGTCACCCGCAGATCTAGTTAAAATGTAGATTCTGATGTAATAGCCTGGCTTGGGTTGGGGCCTGAGATTCTCTAGTTCTCCCAAGCTTTCGGAGACAGAGTAAAGAGGGTCTGAAAAATGACAGCTTGCTGAACCGAAAGGCCAGCACGGAATACATGTAAAAAGTATTACAAAAAAATACAAACAGCATTGAAAAGATTCCCAAGGCGTAGACTCATCTCAGAGGTTTGATGGTGACCTTTTTAAATGCATGGTTTATATTTCATTTTAGTTTTCAAAATCTTCCTTATAGTTGCCTTTAAAAATATTTAACAGCTATGTTTGAAGCAGAATCATAAATATAAGAGACCATCTAGATAAATCTTTCTCATAATTGTCTTTGCAAATCAACTGATAAACCTAAATGATTAATTAAAAAGATCTTTAAAGGACTGGAGAAGACTAAGGAAAATTAATTAAATGCACTGTGGAAATCTGAAACACAAAAATACATAAATAGAAGAATTCTTGAATTTCACATAAAATCTATAGATTATTTAATAATATTGTACCAGTGATAGTTTTTATATATATTAGAGAAGAGGCCCGGTACACAAAAATTTGTGCACTCAGAGAGGTCCCTCAGCCCAGCCTGTGCCTCTCACAGTCTGGGACCCCTTGAGGGATATCCATCTGCTGGCTTAGGCCCACTTACCAGGGGATCAGGCCTAAGCTGGCAGTCAGACATTCCTCTGGAAGCCTGGACCCTTTGGGGGATGTCCACTTGCCAGTGGAGAATAGGCCTAAGCTGCAATCAGACATCCTTAGCACTGCTGAGGAGGCAGGAGAGGCTCCCACCACCACTGCTATGCTGGTACATCAGCCTGGATTGTGGGAGCGCACTGACCACCAGGGGGCAGCTCCTGCATTGAGCATCTGCCCCCTGGCGGTCAGTGTATATCATAATGACCAGTCATTCCCAGTGGTTCTGCTGTTAGGGTCAATTTGCATATTAACCTTTTATTATACAGGACAGAGGCCTGGTGCACAGGTGGGGGTCAGCTGGTTTGCCCTGAGGGGTGTCGTGGATCAGGGTGGGGTTCCTGTGGGGTGCCTGGCCTGCCTGGGTGAGGAGCTGAGGGCCATTTTAGGACTGGCCGTACCCTCTTCAGGGTGGGGGTCCCCGCTGGAGTGCCTGACCAGCCTAGGTGAGGGGCTGAGGGCCGTTTTCAGGCTGGTTACACCATCTTCAGGGAGCGGGATCCTGCTGGGGTGCCTGGCCAGCCTGGGTGAGGGGCTGATGACTGTTTTCAGGCTGGCCACAGCCCCTTCAGAATGGGTGAGGGGCTGATGGCTGTTTGCAGGCTAACCATACCCCCTTCAGGGTGGGTGGTCCTGCTGGGGCTTTCAGCCAGTCTGGCTGAGTGGCTGATGGCTGTTTGTAGGCTGGCCAAGCCCCCCACCAGAGACCTTCACCCCATGAAGGTGTGGCCAGCCTGGTGAGGGACTGATGGCTATTTGAAGACTGGCCACAGCCCCTCAGAGTAGGGGTCCCCACTGGGGTGTCTGGCCAGCCTGAGTGAGAGGCTGATGGCTGCTTGCAGGGCTGGCCATGGATGCCAGTGACCCAAGCTCCCAGTGAGGCTGGTTGGAAGCAAGTATCTGGGATTTATTTATCTTCTATAATTGAAACTTTTTTGCCTTGAGCAGAGGCCACAGCAGGCCAGGGCAGGTGGGAAGCTTGGTCTTCCATTGCTGGGGCAACTAAGCCTCCTGCTTGCTCCAGCTCTGTGGCTGCCAGCCGCCATCTTAGTTGGGTTAATTTGCATACAGTCACTCTGATTGTCTGGTGGGTGTGGCTTGGAGTGTAGCAGAGTGACACCAATTTGCATGTTTCTCTTTTATTAGTGTAGCCACACACACACACACACACACACACACACACACACTCTGTGTGGCCAGATTATTATGACCATTTGACGTTTGTAGGCAAATTAACTGTAATTTCACACTGAAGTTGCTAGGGGGCCAGACCATTAAAAATAGGGAAGCAGGTTGTTTACCATGACAGTAGAAGTGATTTTCTTCTGAAGATATAGGTAAACAATGCAATTTACCAGCCTTTGAATGTGGGATATATATAGAGAGAGAGCGAGAGATATAAATAGATAGATATAGATATAGATATAGATATAGATATAGATATAGATATAGATATAGATATCTATACACTGAGTGGCCAGATTATTATGACCACCCCATCAGTACTTTGTTGGGTCACTTTTTGCCTTCAGTGCTGTGGTGATTCTTGTTGGCATTGACTCCACAAGATGTTGAAAGGTGATGCAAGGAATCTGACACCATGCCTGATGAATAGCACTGTCCAGTTCTGTGAGATTTGATGGTTGTGGAACCAGCTGCCTGATGGCTCTTTTAACTTCATCCCACAAATGCTCAATTGGATTGAGATCTGGTGATTGTGGGGGCCACCTAAGCAAGGTCAAGTCTCCCTCATTTTCTGGAAAGCACTCCTGCACAATATGAGCACCATGGCATGGCACAATGTCTTGTTGGAAGAAGCCATCTCCATTGGGATACGCCATCAACATGATAGAATGAACTTGATCAGCAATGATACTTAGGTATGTTGTGCTATTCAGATGTTGTTCCACATGAATTAAAGGGCCCAAATCATGCCCGGAAAACATGCCCCAAACCATAACACTGCCCCACCAGCTTGAAGGGTTGTACTCATGCATGTGGGGTGCATGCTTTCATGCTGTTTCCACCAAATTCTCACTCTGCCATCTGCATGATGCAACTGGAAACGTGATTCATTGGACCACACGGGTTTTTTCCAATGCTCAACTGTCCAATCCTTGTGTTCCTGTGCAAATTGGAGACATTTTATCTTGGTAACTGCAGACAGCAAAGGTGTTCGAACAGGCCTGAGGCTTCCATATCCCATACATTTCAGTGTATGGCTAATTTGCCTGCAAACATCAGGAGATCATAATAATCTGGCCACTCAGTATATATATATATACTGTGTATATTCAAAAGAGGATTAGAGGAAAACAATATAAGTGTACAATTTATGAGTTTACATAAGTGTCAATTTAGTTTAAATTTAAAAGTTCATTTTTCATAAAACCAAATTCCTATATCCTATTATAAACCTGTGAAATCAGAGTTGTTGTTGTTTTGGGGAGGAGGGAGTGGCAGGAATGTGATTTTCAACACATTTCCAGTCAATATTTTATACGCTAAAGTTTAAGAACCACTTACAACACAGTGTCTCCTGATAGGTCTTGCTGTAATCTCGCCTCTGAGGTAGAGCAGGGGAGCGGGCAGTTCCTCTAGCATCTTGGTTCTACACTGCAGAGAGTGGACAATCCTCCCTCTTTAGGTTGTTTATCCACCTCCCACCTCCCCTTCGTGTGCACCATATTCTAAAGCGGTCTTGTGTATCCTTGGACTAAAGATTTTACCTTGTCAGAATCCATTTGATGTTTGACCTTACATAAAAGCTTGCCTGCAATTTTATATGAAGGTGAACTCTGCTTTAGAGTATACTGAGGCTCTACTAGAATATACTTCTAAAAGATTCCACATTACAGGATGGTGCACATTGAAAAGGAATGTTGGATTTTCTGAAGTCAGATCCAAATCAATCACAAATCTAATGCTTAACACTGCTATGTCAGTCATTTGCCACAGTGCTGTGCCATTCATACTGTTAAATGAGCATTTTCATTTCCCAGAGGGGTGCTCTGCTGTCCATCCTTATAATACGGAGCATGGTTCTCAGGCTATTTACATCAGCACTGCTCCCTTACAATGGACCTGTTTTGCTGGTCTACATAAAATGAAGGATGCTTTTAAATAAATGAGAAAAGAGCAAATCACCACCCTGCTTGTGATGAATCAGAGAGATTGTGTGACAATGAGAAGATGCATCAGGCATAAGAGGAATATTATGGACACCAATGTTAATAATGTATAGCATACATTTAAACAGCCTTATTTGGAAAAGATCCATATTGACTCGATGCATCAAAAGGGTGATTTAGAGGAGCTGTTCTTAGTCGTTATGATTATGTAACTAGAAGCAGGAAATGATATTTGTAGTTTCAGTCATCTAATGAGGTCTGTCCTAAAATGTAGATCTTTTAAAGTGTATTTTGGACAGATATTTATATGAATTTTTATGCACTTTAATATGTAGGTCCAGAAGCTAGTTTGCTTTTCTTTTCAAAGGAAGGATATTGAGTAATTTTTGTCTAAATTATCTTCCTTTATCATACAGTAAATATCTCAAATAAGTGACACATTTGTAAGTAGGAAGGAATGGATTTTCCTCATTCTTTTTCTATTGCGGCTGAGTAGAAAACCAATCTTACAACAAGTGAAAATTATTCTGAGAAATGTTCAGAAATCAAATTTCCCCAAAGCAAGAAAAAAAGATTTAGGTAGAGTCAATCATTCCTATGAGCATAGACAAAATATGAAGATGCTAAAAGATGAGTTTCTCATGTATTTTATTCTTATTTACCAGGTATTGATTGACCCAGTAAATGAAACAAAACCTAGTAAGGGTCTGTGTGGATATATAGATACATAATGCAAATACACACAAATGTGTTCGAAGGAAGGCTTTAACATATCCTCATTATTCAGATAAAGAGCAAGCTAAATAGCGGCGCCCACATGCTGCAAATCCTCAAGGCTGACAGAGAAGTGGTTATGACAGCTTTCACATTATCTTATTGCAGAATCGAGGCAGTAGTCACAGCTGGCTCATATGTCAAAATGTGTCAGGACTTAAATGGTAAAACAGGAGTGCAACAGCAATTGGCTTTTCAATCAATAACACAATCAATATATTTCACAGATATTTTCCCATATCTAAATTACACTGCTGAGATGAGGGAGCCCGACTGAGTGTTTATAAATCAATAAAACACACAACTAAAGGACATCTGCTCCTGTTCTTTTACTTCAAGGTGCTGTTTGCCTTTTCTTATCCACTCTGTTCTTATTTAAGAATGTACTTTTGAGGACAAACAGCCCTCTTGTGCACACAAATCAGTTTACCACTGCATTTTGTGCACATGATGTTTTTAAATAATTTTGTGCCTGAGCATTCAACTAAGTGGAAGGACAGCTTTTCTTAGCTTAGAATGCTTTCACTCTTAGAATTAATAAAGTAGCTTTCAAATTTCAAGTAATATATGCTACATAAACTTCGGATAAATAATATTAAAGTACAGCATCCAGACTTGTGAGTTGAAATAATAACCCAAGGCATTATTTTTTTTTCCCTCACGTGGAACAATATTGTTGCTAAAAATTATATATTGTATGTGTGCAGATATGTCACAAATGAGAAAAATGCTGTCTTCTACAAATCCATCCCTTCTGCAAAAAGATATGATGGAGACAAAAAAAATATACAATTTAATGGAAAACTCTAATACTGACATATAATTTTATTTCCATCCTGTATATCAAAATGAGGTGAAATGTGAAGTATGGTTTAACAAAAACTGTGGTATTTTGAGTTAAAACTGCCATACTCTATCAATGGCCTCTGTAACACAGTCATATTGTGTTTCACACTGTCAGTGCTTCTTTAAAAACAGAAGGCCACATTGTGATACAAGTGGAGTGCACATGAAATACATCAATCCATGTACTTTTCCTATGCTTATGTTGCTGGAGGAAACATTTTCCAAGCAGCTTACACTAAAACGGGTGATTGAAGCATCATGGTAGAGACATTACTGCTATGTGATTTGGGGCCACCAAATTGAAGATGCTTCCCTTTAATCCATGCTTGTTTTGCCACTGTTTTTTTTTCTATGAATTTATGACTAAGAGTATTTATTTCTTATTCCAATGACTAAACTGATTGGTTTGCCTATCAAGTTGCCAATGTTTTCTGAATTTATGCCTTGCAATGTCAAGATTTCACGCAATTTTTTCAGCCTGTTGGAAAACTCTTCAACTTGTGAAACTGTTGAGTTTGTCATTATGGCAAGCCCCATTTGCAATCTAACCTTTTGGTGAAGGCTTTCTCATCCTCCAATCAGAATAAGATACATTTCTTCCAAGTTTGTACATCATATGTCTCAAGATTCTATGAGATACTTAAGTGCTGCCTATTTTTGTAATTATTTATTAATGACTAGGGGCCGAGTGCACAAAAATTTGTGCACTTGGGGGAGTCCCTCAGCCCGGCTTATGCCCTCTTGCAGTCTGGGACCCCTCGGGGTATGTCCACCTGCTCGCATGCCTGGCCAGCCTGGGTGAGGGGCTGATGGCTGTTTGCAGGCTGGCTAAGCCCCCCAGTGGGAACTCTTACCCCATTGGGGTGTAGCCAGCCTGGGTGAGGGGCTGAGGGACGTTTTCAGTCTGCCCACAGCTCCCATTGACCCAATGTCCCAGCGAGGCTGGCTGGAATCAGGTTTCTGGGGTTTGTTTATCTCCTATAATTGAAACTTTGTTGCCTTGAATGAAGGCCTAGTCAGGCAACGAAGCCTCCTGTATGCTTCAGGTCTGTGGTGGCTTCTATAATTAAAACTTTGTTGCCTTGAACAGAGACCCAGCCGGCCTAGGCAGGCAGTTTCCTCCATGGCTGGTGCAACAGAAGCCTCCTGTTTGCTCTGGCTCCATGGCCACTGGGACACCGTCTTTGCTGGGTTAATTTGCCTACAGCCGCTCTGATTGGCTGATGGGTGTGGCTTGGCTGGTGGGCATGACTTGGCTGGTGGACGTGGCTTGGGTGTAATGGAGTGAGGTTCAATTTACATATTACTCTTTTATTAGATTAGATTGCTTCCCTAAGAATACATTGTAAAACTCTAATGTTTGGGACTTGCATTGATCACTTTTTAATTCCCTACTTCTGATCAAATATTGAATTCCTTCATTTAGTTTCTCTAAGAAAGTATCTGTGCAAGGTATTTAAAATCATTTATAGGAAATATTACAAATGGACCTTAAGCTACTAAGAGAAAAATTAAATCTCATTCATTTTATTCACATGAATATTCATGAATCCCTCCTTTTATAATAGGCACTGGGATATAGCACTGAACAAAACAGAAATCCTGCCTACATTTGACTTACATCTGAGCAGTAATAAAAATAATTGCGAATCATGATGTATATCATTTTTATATAATATTTTAAACATTTAAGACAAGTTTAAGGCCCACATGCAATATATTGTCACAGTTTTTTATGATTATTTCTTGTGTGATATTTGGTACATACTTACACTTAAAAAATTAGACCTTGTTTGTCTGAAATTCAAATTTACCTGGTGGTCTGTATTTTTTTCTGGTAACCCCAACTTATAGGGATGCATATGTCTTTTTGAATTAGTGTTTGAGGTTTCTTCAAATAAATACCCAGAAATTGAATTGCTGGGTCTTTTTTTGTCTTTTTTTATAGCCTTTGTTTTAATGTCTATTTTGTTTTATATAAGTATTACTACCCCAACATTTTTTTTCATTTCCATTTGCATGAAGTATTTTTATCCCCCTTTATTTTCAGTTTATATTTACTTTAAATCTGAAATGGGTGTCTTGTAGGCAGCATATCTCTTCTTATCCATTCAGCTACCCTATCTCTTGATTAGATTATTTAATCCATTTACATTTAAAGTAATTATTAATAGACATGTAGTTATTCCACTTTATTATTCATATTTTTAGATATTTTTCTCTTCTCCTTAAAAAGGTTACTTTAACATTTCTTGTAAATACTGATTTGGTGGCGATGAACTCCTTTAGCTTTTCCTTGTCTGGAAAACTCTTTATCTGTCCTTTGATTATAAATGATAGCCTTCTCAGTAGAGTAAACTTGGTTGTATGTTCTTGCTCCCCTTCCTCCCCCCCAAATATATTTTTATTGATTTTAGAGAGAGGAAGGCAGAGGAAAAGAGAGAGAAACATAGATGTGAGAGAGAACATTAATGGATTACCTCCTTTACACAGCCTGACCAGAGACCAAAACTGCAACCTGAGTATGTTCCCTAACTGGGAATCAGACCTGCAACCTTTCTGTGTATGAGATGACACTCAACCAACTCAGCCATCCTGACCAGAGTTGTCCTTTTTTCTTTTATCACTTTGAATATTTTCTGGCAATCCCTTCTATCCTGAAAAGTTTCTGTTAAGAAATCAGTGTTATGGGAGCTCCCTCGTAGGTAACTAACTGCTTTCCTCTTACTGTTTTTAAAATTATCTGTCTTTAATATTTGTCATATTAATTACACTGTCTTGGTGTGGGCCTCTTTGGGTTCACCTTTATGAGGACTCTGCACTTCCTAGATATGTATTTCTATTTCCTTTACCAGGTTAGGGAAGTTTTCAGTCATTATACGTATATCCAAATAGGTTTTCAATTCCTTGCACTCTCCCTTCTCTTTCTCATATCCCTATGATGTGACTCCCTGAGACACCTTAATTTTTAATTTGTTTTAATTTTGCTGTTCCAGTGGGTGTTTTCTACTATGTTGCCTTCCAAATCACTGATTAGATCCTGTGCTTTATCCAATCTACTGTTATTCCCTAATTTATTTTTCATTTCATTTATTATATTTTTATTTATCACTGGTTATTTTTATGTTCTATGCCATTTTTCATATTTCCTATCACCTTGTTAAGGTTCTCATGGAATTCTTTGAGTTTCCTTATCACCAGTGTTTTGAACTCTGCATTTGGTAGATTGCTTTTCTCCATTTTGTATAGTTCTTCTTTTGGAGTTATGTTCTGTTCTTTCATTTGAGACATGTTTCTTTACCTTCTCATTTTGGCTGCCTCCTCATGTTTGTTTCTATGAATTATGGAGAGGTGCTATGGCTCTCGCTCTTGGTAAAGTGACCTTATATAATAGATTTTCTGTGGAGCCCAGTGACAGTCTTCCTGGTCACCTGAGCTGGGTGCTCCAGGTGTGTCCCTTGTGCAGGTGTATATGTCCTCCTTTTGTAGTTGAGACTTGATTGCTGTTGGCATGTAAATGGAAGGGATTGTCCCTTAGGCTGATTGGCCATGAAGACTATAGTGGAGGACTTGCTGTGTAGAGGTTGACCCAATGGAGCAGGAGTCACTTTAGTAGGACTCTGGTGCCTGCTGAGTCTTCCATTTGGGTATCTTGTTTGTGAGATGGTTGGGTGGTGCTCTGATATGATCTGAAGTTGGCTACAGGGTGTGTTGTTTCTGGGGCCTTTTGGGAAAGGATCTGGTACAGCTGAAGGGTGTCTGCTTTCTTCGTTCTACCCGGGGCACCTGGTCTGAACTACAAAGAAATCTACAGAGGCTGCCACATGTGCTGGGCTTGAAGATACATGGGAGAGGCTAAGCTGAGAACTGAGACTGCTGTCACTAGTGCCACGCTTCGGACCACTTACCAGATGCTGTTTGTTTGAGGGTTTTGAACCTTTGAGAGGTTTTAGAAGAATTCACAGCCAGAGCTAAGACAAGTCATTTGTATGGAAAAGCCACTTGAAGCAGCTTGAATGAGTGCAAATTTGTGTGGAGTGGGGTCTCAAGGAATCACCAGGGCAGGGCAAGCACTATTAGCCAGGTTCATGGAGACTTGGATATGGTATCCAGCTGTGCCTGCAGGGGGTGAGCTCAGCAAAGGACCAATGGCTTCTACCAGTACCTCTGTCTAAGAGTAAGCTCCCTTGCAGCACTCACCCTGAGTCAGACAATTCAATTTCTCCCCTTATGTTCCTCATGCTTTTCAAGCTGCTACTCCAGTGCTGGAGCTCAGCACCAGTGAGTTTGTCAGTAAGGAACTCTGTGCACAGGCCCTTTAAGAGGAATGGGACTCTAGCAGCTATAATCCCTGTCTCACTCAGCTATAATCCCTGTTGATTTTCCCAGCAAGAAGTGATGAAGTCTTCCCTTCCTGGCACTGGAACCCTGGGCTGGGGTGCCTGGAGTGAGGCTGGGACTCCTCATTCTTTAGGGGGGAACCTTTACACCTGAAATACCCCTCCAGAATTTTAATTGCCACACATGGGTCTGGGACCAGCTTGTTCCATGTCTCTGCCCCTCCTACCATTCTCCACATGGCTTCTTCTTTATATCCTTACTTATAAATGTTCTGTACAGCTAGATTTCAGGTGGTTCTCAATCAGTGATGGTTATTCTGCAGGTTTAGTTGTAATTTAAATGTGATCATGTTATGTTACATAATATATCCAGAGGCATAGAAACATGAAATAGACTATTGAACCTGAGAGGGAAGACAGGGGTGGGTGGGAAGAGATCAACCAAAGAACTTATATGCTTATATGCATAAACCATGCACACAGACAATAGGGTAGTAAAGGTGAAGGGCAGATGTAGGCTAGAATGGGTCAATGGGAAAAAATGGGGACTTCTATAATACTTTCAACAATAAAGATAAATTTAATGAATAAATAAATAAACAAACAAATATGATCATGGAAGAAAAGCACATTTGCCTATTCTACTGTCTTGATTGGAAATAAAGTAAAAATAATATATTAATTATAATGGCATGTAGAGATTGTTAGTGTTATTTTTAAACATATCTATATATTATATACATACTGGGGGGGGAACTGGTGAGTGCATTTGGCCCAGGGGGGGCCCCACCATTGACTGGTCACACCCAGCATGAAGCACCCTGCACGAAGCACCCACCCCTGGCCTGGCCTGGGGGTGGATGCTTCATGCTGGGCAGCTGATGAGCGCAAATGGCTGGGTGGCAGTGGATATGGCTGGGGTGAGGGGACTGGATGCTGCCATCTTGTGGCTATGGGCACAGCCATCTTTGTCTCAGAGTGATGGTTAATTTGCATATTACTCTTTTATTAGATAGGATACATTATATACATGCATTATATAATATAGATATTTACTAAAATATGAGAAGACACCTAAGAAATTTGGAAATATGAGGCTATGCATATATTCAAAACAATACATACCCTCTACCCATGGAGAGCTTATCAACTAAGTTATAGTATACAGATAACATGTTGGTCTGGCAACATTTCAGGTACAAATTGATTCCTCAACCAATTTTTTTCTTCTTTTGCCAATGGCTTTAGAGAACCAGCCTTCTTTTCTCTCCCTATGAGCCATTCTCATTTCATTGAAGTTTTCGTACTAGAGGACTGGCCACACGACTTTCTCAACAACACCATCCGATTGCCCTGAAAACACATATACACTTTTTAAATTTTTTTTCTTTATTGATTAAGATATTACATATGTGTCCTTATTGCCCCATTGCAATTTTAATGCTTTTAACTTCTATTTCAATAGTAAAATAGATCTTAACTGACCTTTCCAATACTTTGAAACCATATTTAGGGTAGTTCTTATTCACTTTATGTTTCTATATGAAGACTACTCAAATCAGGCTAAAGAAGTATAATCTTTGTCATGAAAGTAGTGTTCATCTTTATGGAGCTCTCAAATGGGTTAATTTTGGGCTTGGTGTGCCACAGAGAGCATTAAAATAAACTAAATATTATCATTTTTATTTCTTAAACCCTTCTTTATCAGCAATAAATGAGTTTCTGAATATTTGTTTCTAAAATAAAACTCTTATAACAGTATGTATGTATGTGTATATATATATATATATATATATATATACAGTATATATATATATATATATATATATATATATGAATTCATTTTATAATAAAATTGCAAATTACCTTTTACATACAATCTGGTAGCTTTATGATGTTCTACAGTTAGATTAATCATTTAATAGCAATAACAACAGCATCAACTAACCTTAATTGAGTGTTTACTATGTACCAAAATCAAATACAACCTCAGTTTAGATTACAGGATCTATTTATGTACTTTGGTGTTCTGCTAAAAATATATATTTGCAAAAATGGAGTCAGAAATCACCATTAAGATTTAGTGTTCAGGGTTGTGTGCTCTGAAAATGCTATGAGATACCACAAAAGATGGAAACAAACTAACGCAGTATGTAAACCACAGGAGAGTGAGATACCACAAAAGATGGAAACAAACTAATGCAGTATGTAAACCACAGGAGAGGACATAAAAGAGAAATTTTTCTAATAGGCATTTGAAATCACATACAGAAATAATGTTTATAAAATTACCCATAAACCGTATTTTTCATGAAATTCCCTGTAAATGTTCAAATGACCAGTCTCAAAATCCTTTCCTCTCCCTCACTGTTTGTATACTTGCTGTGGTAACAAATATCCCTAGAGCTGATGAGGCAAACCTAAGAATGGCTATTAAGTGAACCCAGGACAGAAGTTCATGCCTTCAGATTAGCTGTGGAGTAATTTAGGCATAGATAAACTGAATTAATCCTGAGGAAGCCAGGCAGAGTAATAAGTCTGGGACTGCTGTTGAAGACATCAATGAATATAAATACCTATATCAAGTTTTTAAAACATACCAGCGACTCAATTTGATATCTCATTATCAGAAAATTCTATTCAAAGTGAAACAGTTCAGAGGGTTCAAAAATATTAATTGATAATGAAAATGAAGGGTGATTGAATAAGGATAAGCTCAATTTGATTCAAAGGCAACACATACATGAAAGTTATAAGTAGCAACATGGGAGAATTGTTTTGTTGACAGTCATGCAAATAAGCATTGACCCATATGCTCAGAACCTAAAATAAATTTCTTGTACTTCGTTCCCATTTCCTGTCAGCGCAGGTTTCATAACAAGTTACCTTTTGTTGGAAGTCTGAGCAGACTTGTTGCAGGAAGGAGCTTGTCTTCTTTTAACCTGCTGATTACTAGAACACTTCGACAGTATGCTTGAACAGAAGGCTGAAGCAATGGCATTTGTAATTTAATTTGGGTCAAAGAACATTTGACGAGCCAAATATAACTTTCATGGTCTAATAATTCTTGAAAACTCTTTGAAATGCTGGTTTTATATTCTTCATTTATATACCTGGAAACATAATAGTTTTTAAATACTTTAATTATGTAATATGTCAAGTATATATAAAGATACAGAGGCACTGTACAGATTAACATTTTGTCATCTTTCAGAATTTAGTTTTTAAGAAATAAATATTAGACATGTCTTTAAAGTAATCCTCTTCATTTTACTCCACATCATTCACTCCTAAAAAAATCCCAAATATCTTGAATTAGATATGCATTCTTCATTTAATATGGTAAACTATTACTGTAAAATTACATATATTTAT
Source organism: Murina feae (assembly GCA_004026665.1). Lineage (NCBI taxonomy): Eukaryota > Metazoa > Chordata > Mammalia > Chiroptera > Vespertilionidae > Murina > Murina feae. The sequence goes on from PVJC01015530.1 coordinate 31,431, forward strand.
ATAACACATTAATTTTTAATATTTTAAAATTTTTATAGTTATATCATACAATATCATTGTAAGAGGATTTTCTCAACAAACAAAATATATTAGAGATTTATCATATTTAAGTTTTATACAACTAGTATATTACATTTGCTGCCTAATATTCCAATGATTATATAATTTACTCATATTTTCTCTTTACTGAGTAACATTTAGCCAAAAATACTAGATCAACTTTCTTGCACAGATATCTTTGTACATATGTGAGTGTTCTCCAGAATATATAATTCTCAAATAAATTGCTAAATTTATGTGCATTTTTAACTTTGCTAGATATTGTTAAAATGTCAATATGAAATATTACATATGCTGTTTGCAGAATCAAGTTTTCTGCAGGTTCTAAACATAAATTTATTTTGTTTTTAAACTTTTGTATGTATGTTATTTCTTCACTATGTTGAAAAGCTATATTTGTATATGGTCTCTTAGAAAAGATATTTTTTCTAGAAATAAATTCAAAATTGGACCATTCCAATTTATTGAGTGTTACATTTTTCCTTACAGTGTTACAAATCCATTTTGTTATATAACTATACTAGGGGCCTGGTGCACGAAATTCTGGCACGGGGCGGGGGTGGTTCCTCAACCCAGCCTGCCCCCTCTCACATATTGGGAACCCTCATGGAGTGTCCTACTGACGGCTTAGGCCCACTGCCTGCTCCCCTTGGGGAGTGGGCCTAAGCCACAGCCTGGCCTCCCTTTGTGGGAGGCGACCAGGCTAATCAGGGGAAGCCACCAGCTCCATCACTCTGCTGCTGCAGCCACTGCCAGTCACCACAGTCATCAAGGTGTTTTCATCAACACGGACTCAAGTTCCTTCACCATGAAGAAATGACAACTTTCTTTAGGCATTTTCAATATGTGTCTTTCATAGGATATGACATTTCTTTTTTCTTTTTTATTCTCATCTGAGGTTATGTTTTCATTGATTTTTAGAGAATGTGGAAGAGAAGGGAAAAACAGAAACATCAAAGTGAGAGGAACACTTTGATTAGTTGCCTCCTGTATATGCCCTGACCTGAGCCCCAGCCAGGGAGGAGCCTGGAACCTAGGTACATGCACTTGGTCAGAAATGAACCCAGACCCTGCAGTCAGCAGGCTGAGGCATTATGCACTGAGCCAAACTGGCCAGGGAAGGATATAACATTTCTTAGCCTCCAGCAGTGGACCTTCATATTTTTTTCCAGGAGTGTGGTGGAAAACCCTAGATCGCCTTTTTGGATTCTTATTACCCAAGTTACTAAGAATATTACCAGTTGCATACAGGGAACTTAGCCAATGAGCGGTAAGAAAAGATGTTTCCTCTGTAATTCACTCTGATCACTGTCTCTACCCCTGCCCCTCCAATCTCAGCTCCAGCCCTGCCCAAGCATGTAACCTCTGGCCCAGGATGCAGGCCTTGGCAGGAGACCCCCAGAACCCTGCTTTGCTGGCTCTGCCCATGCCCAGACCCCTGTGATCACAGGCTCCACCCCTGCCCCTCTAATCACTGGCTCTGCAGAGCCCAGGCCCCTGTGATCTCCGGCCTTGCTCCTGCCCAGACTGGAGGCCTCTGGCCCAGGCCTTATGCCTGAGTAGGGGACCTCATACCCCTCTGATCACTGGCTCCACCCTTGCCTATGCCTGAGGCCTCTGGCAAATGCCTCTGGCCTGGGCAGGGGACCCCCATCCCCCTCTGATCACCTGTTCTGCCCCTTGGGCCCCCTACCTCCCCTGCCACCTGCCTGGCTAACAGGCCTGACCACTTCAGTGGCCAGGCTGTGCTGGACTGGGTGCCACCATCTTGTGGATGTGGGAGCGGCCATCTTTGTGACAGAGTGATACCTAATTTGCATATTACTCTCTTATTAGATAGGATAACTATATCTAAACTAATAAAAGCGTAATATTGAAATTAATCATCCCTCTGGGATGCCTAAGCCATGCCCATCAGCCAATCAGAGCAACTGTATGCAAATTAACCCAGCCAACATGGAGGCCGCCACTCACAGACCTGAGTATGTGGCAGCTTCCATTGCAGCAGGAGTGAAACTGAAACTGTTTGCGGCCCGCTCGGCTTATCCTGGCTCCAGGCAAAACATATTTGCAACAATGTCTCAATCATAAACAGCAGGCCTGGCCTGACTACTAAGGGTAACATTGTCTCATTATAGAAGCCACAATGTGAAGCACAGAGGAGGTTTCATTACTAGGCCTTGGCTTAAAGGAACAGTGCATCAATTATAGAAGATAAACAAACCCCAGAAACCTGCTTCCTGCCAGCCTTGCTGGGACATCGGGTCAATGGGAGATGTGGGCAGCCTAAAAGCCTGAAAACACCCCTCAGCCCATCACCCAGCTGGCCACACCCCAATGGGGTGAGGGACCCCACTGGGGGCCTTGGCCAGCCTGCAAACAGCCATTAGCCCCTCACCCAGGCTGGCCAGGTATCCCAGTAGGGACCCAAAACCTGAAGAAACTGTGGGCAGCCTGAAAACGCCCCTCAGCTCCTCACTCAGGCTGGCCACACCCCCATGGGGTCAGGGTTCCCACTGGGGGGCTTGGCCAGCCTGCAAACAGCCATCAGCCCCTCACACAGGCTGGTCAGGCACGCCAGCAGGTGGACATCCCCAGAGGGGTCCCAGACTGTGAGAAGGCACACGCCGGGCTGAGGGACCTCCCAAGTGCACAAATTTTTGTGCACCGGGCCCCTAGTAACTATATAACTATATAGCTATATAACTATCTATCTATCTATTTATCTATCTATCTATCTATCTATCTATCATCTATCTATCTCCTATATAATAAAGAGGTAATATGCAAATTGATGATCACACCCTTGTACACGATGGCTGCCACCATGTGAAACAAGATTGCCGCCCCTATGTGGTCACAAGATGGCTGCCCCCATGTCATCACAAGATGGCCAATGCAAGATGGCTGGCAGGGGAGGGCAGTTGTGGGTGATCAGGCTGGCATGCAGGCCAGCAGTTTGGAGCCAGAAGTCCCGAAGGGTCCCAGATTAGAGAGGGTACAGGCTGGGCTGAGGGACACCCCCCCCCAGTGCATGATTTTTGTGCACCAGGCCTCTAGCATGCATATATATACATATATATGATAAATTAGAAACTACATAAATCTAAATAAAAGTGTATAGATATGGAGATTGATAAAAAATAGAAAATATTGAATTGCCCATATATGTTACATATTTCAATATTTTTATTTTATTTGTTTTCTTTGTATCAATACATCTTTCTTTGATTTACCATAGTTTTTCTATGCCTGACTTATTTTATGTAGCATAATATCCACTAGATCCATCCATGTAGTTGCAAATGGCACATTTCAATATTTTTATTGCTGCAGAATATTCCACACACATTTTTTGATAGCTCAATTGATATTTATTTTTTTCATATTTAACCTATTGGAATTATTAATTATTTAA
>PVJC01015531.1:0-20256 GCA_004026665.1 Murina feae
AAGCCAATAAGGAAGTCAAATACAATTTTGTGTGAAGGAGATAACATTAAAAAAGAAAGTTAATAGGGGTGACCAGGCCCGTAGGGGAGGGCAGTTAGGGGGATCAGGCAGGCAGGCAGGCAGGCAGAATGGTTAGGGCAGGCAGGCAGGTTAGCGGTTAAGAACCAGAGGTCCTGGATTGTGCGAGTCCCCAAGAACTCCATATTAGAGAGGGTGCAGGTCGGGCTGAAGGACCATCCCCCCGCATCCCCCACGCCTGTGCACGAATTTCGTGCACCGGGCCCCTAGTATATATATATTATTGATTTTTTACAGAGAGGAAGAGAGAGAGATAGAGAGTTAGAAAGATAGATGAATGAGAGCATCGATCAGCTGCTTCCTGCACACTCCCCACTGGGGATGTGCCCACAATCCAGGTACATGCCCTTGATCAGAATCGAACCCGGGACCCTTTCAATTCGCAGACTGACGCTCTATCCACTGAGCCAAACCGGTTAGGGCATTTTTTATTTTTAAAATAAATCTTTATTATTGAAAATATTACATATGTCCCCTTCCCCCCCACACTGACCCCTGCTTCTCACCCCCTCCCCACCCTATTATCTGTGTCCATGGGTTATGCATACATTCATACAAGTAATTTGGTTGATCTCTTCCCACCCACCCTCCTCCACCTTCCCTCTGAGATTCTGCAGTCTGTCCTATCCTTCTGTATCTCTGGGTCTATTTTGTTCATCAGTTTATTTTGTTCATTAGATTCCGCATATAAGTGAGATTATGTGCTACTTGTCTTTCTCTGACTGGCTTATTTCACTTAGCATGATGCTCTCCAGGTCCCTGCATGCTGTCTCAAAGGGTAAGAGATCCTTCTTTTTTTTTTTTACTGCTGCATAACATTCCATGGTATAAATGTACCACAGCTTTTTTATCCACTCATCTACTGATGGGCACTTGGGCTGTTTCCAGAGCTTAGCTATAGTAAATTGTGCTGCTATGAACATAGGGAAGCATAGATGATTTCTGATTGGTGTTTTAGATTTCATAGGATATATTCGTAGAAGTGGGTTTACTGGGTCAAATGGCAGTTCCATATTTAATTTTTTGAGGAAACGCCATACTGTTCTCCATAGTGGCTGCACCAGTCTGCATTCCCAGCAGCAGTGCAGGAAGGTTCCCTTTCTACATCCTCGCCAGCACTTGTCATTTGTTGATTTGTTGATGGTAGCCATTCTGACAAGTGTGAGGTGATATCTCATTGAAATTTTAATTTGCATCTCTCTGATGATCAGTGACTTTGAGCATTTTTTTTCATATGTCTCTTGGCCATCTGTATGTCTGCTTTGGAGCAGTGTCTATTTAGGTCCTTTGCCCATTTTTTAATTGGATTGTCTTCCTTTTGTTGTATGAGTTCCTTATATAGTTTGGATATTAACCCTTTATCAGATGTCTCATTGCCAAATATGTTCTCCCATAGAGTGGACTCCCTTTTCATTTTGTTGATGGTTTCTTTTGCTGTGCAGAAGCTTTTTATTTTGATGTAGTCCCATTCAATAATTCTCTCCTTAGTTTCCATTGCCCTAGGAGATGTATCTATAAACATATTGCTACCAGAGATGTCTGAGATTTTTGCTGCTTGTGGTTTCTTCTAGAATTTTTATGGTTTCATGACTTATATTTAAGTCTTTTATCCATTTTAAGTTTATTCTTGTGTATAAGTTGGTCTAGTTTCATTTTTTTGCATGTATATGTCCAATTTTCTTAATCCCATTTATTAGACTCTTAAGTCCATTGTATATTCTCACCTCCTTTGTCAAATATTAATAGAGTGTAATGGCTTGCATCAATTTCTGAGGTCTCTGTTCTGTTCCATTGATCTATAGACCTGTTCTAGTGCCAGTATCAGGCTGTTTTAATTACAGTGGCTTTGTAGTATGGTTTGATATCTGGTATTGTGATTCCTCCACCTTTATTCTTCTTTCTCAAGATTGCTGTGACTATTTGAGGTCTTTTTTATTCCATACTAGAGGCCCGGCACACAAAATTCATGCACAAGTGGGATCCCTAGGTCTGGCCAGCAATCAGGGCCTATTGGGCCATCTTGCCCAGTCCCGACTGGGGCCAGGCCAACTGGGGCCTGCTTGCTGCTGAACAGGGCCTGCCAGATGGGGTGAGAGACTGCAGGAGGTTTGCCGGGCGGGGGGTGGGGGGTGGGGAGAGGTTGGGTGGCTGTAGGAGGTTGGCTGTGGGAGCACTCTGAGCACCAGGGGCAGCTCCTGCATTGAGCGTATGTCCCCTAGTGGTCAGTGCACATCATAGCAACTGGTTGACCAGTTGTTCAGTCATAATGGTTGCTTAGGCATATATCTATCTATCTACCTGCCTATCTATCTATCTATCTATCTATATCTATATAGATAGGTAAATTTTTGGAGTATTTGTTCTAGATCTGTGAAATATCTTGTTGGTATTTTAATAGGGATTACATTGAATTTGTAGATTGCTTTAGATAGTATGAACATATTAATGGGTAGTATGGACATTTTAATTATGTTAATTCTACCAATCCATGAACATGGCATATTCTTCCACTTGCTTCCCCCTCTCCCCACCCCCCACCCCATGCACCCCAACCAGGGTCTTGGTGTGGTCCTCTGATTGTTACCTTCCCTTGATTGGCCTCAGGCTATCAACCATAGAGTGAGGTGAGAGTTCTTCCAACCAGGTGTAGCAACTGGCTGCCCCACCTCACCCCCTCCCTGGCCAAAACCACCTGGACAGCGAAGGTCCATAGGAGGAAGATGTGCTCTGCAGTGTGTGGGAATGACTCAGCACAAGAAGGCAGAAAGCGTGGTGGCTGCCCTCCAAGCTCCAACCCCAGAGCCCCCAGCCGTGGACTCTCCTCGTGCAGCTGCAGTCTACTCTGCCCTCCCCCTGCCGGAGCCCAAGGTGAGTGGCTGCACACAAAATTTTGTGTGTTCGTCCTTTAAGAGGGTGCCTGCATTTCCAGCTCTCTCTGAGTGGCAGAAAGCAACCCTGCTGCGTTTCACAGCCAGATGTTATGTGGGCACGGTTCTCAGTTCTGGTGCTCTGGGCTGGGGAGACCAGCTCTGGTTTAGACCCCAGAGTTCTCAGTAGGAACTTCACACAGCTGATATATCCCTCCAGAACTTCAGCTGCTGTCTGTGAGGACCTGGCCACCCCTTTCGTGTCTTTGCAGTTCCTACTAGTCTTTATGCGATCTCCACTTTCCATCCTTGATTATCAGAGTTCTCTCCAGGGAGTCTTCAGTTCATTTTTCTGGGTAGTTTTTTCTGTATTTTAGTTGTATTTCCGGTTTGGTCCTGGGACAGTGTCAGTGTGGCTTACACTTACTCTGCCACCATTTTTTAAAAATATATATTTTATTGATTTTTTACAGAGAGGAAGGGCAAGGGATAGAGAGTTAGAAACATCGATGAGAGAGAAACATTGATCAGCTGCCTCCTGCACACCCCCGACTGGAGATGTACCCGCAACCAAGGTACATGCCCTTGACCAGAATCAAACCCAGGACCCTTCAGTCCACAGGCAGACGACGCTCTATCCACTGAGCCAAACCAGTTAGGGCTCTGCCACCATTTTTAATCCCCCTGTAATCCTTTTAATGTATTGTTCAATCTGGTTTGCTAATATTTTGTTGAGAATTTTTGCATCTATGTTCATCAAGGATATTGGCCTGTAATTTTTGTATGTAATATTTTTATCTACTTTTGTGGTAAGGGTAATGTTGTCTTTGTATAATGAGTTTTGGAAGCTTTCATTTCTTTTCAGTTTTTAAAAATAGTTTAAGGTTTTAGAAGAATATATATTAACTAGAGGCCATGAATTCATGCATGGGTGTGGTCCAGCTGGCCTGCCCTGATGGAAGCCTGATCAGTCTGGGTCAGCAGGGGGAGAGGCCACGGCTGTTGGCCAGCCAGTCCCACACCTGATGGGGTGTTGGGGGCTATCGGGGGTTGGGCCAGCCAGTAGGGCACTGATTAGGGGCCCAGATCAGGCTGGTTGGCTGCCACAGTGCACATCATAGCCACTGGTTGTTCTAGTTGTTCTGGTCATTCCGCCATTCCGGTTGCTGGGCTTTTATATATATAGATTGTTCACTGAATGTTCAGTAAAGTTCACATGTGAAGCCATCTGGTCCTGAAATTTTATTTATTGGGAGGTTTTTGGTGTTTTTTTTTTCTCTGCTTCAATTTCATTGGTAGTAATTGATTTGTTTAGATTTTGTATTTCTTCCATGTTCAGTCTTAGGAAGTTACATACTTTTAGAAATTTATTTATCCTAGATTGTCAAATTTGTTGGCATCTAATTGTAGTATTCTTTAACGATTCTTTGTACTTCTATGGTGTTGGTTGTTACTTCTCCTTCATTTATCATTTTATTTATTGGGGTTCTCTCTTTTTTTTTCTTGATGAGTTTGACCAAAGATTTGTCAATTTTATTTATCTTTTTAAAGTAATAGCTCTTAGTTTTATAGATCTTTCCTATTTTCTTAATTTCTCTTTCATTTATTTCTGCTCTGATCTCAACTATTTCTTCCTTCTGTTTACTTTGTTGCTGTTTTTTTTTTTTTTTTTTCCCTTTAGGTATAAAGTTATAGTATTTATTTGGAAGTTTTTCTTGTTTCTTGAGGTAGACCTGTAAAGAGTTCCCTCTTAGAACTCTTTTTGCTACATCCCATAAATCTTAAAAGGTTGTGCATTCATTTTTATTTCAAGGTATTTTTTAAAATTTCTTCTTTGATCCATTGGTTGGTTAGTAGTATGTTGTTTAGTCTCCCACCCCTTTGTGGGTTTGTTTGTTGTTGTTTTTTTTCTTTTCTGTAGCTGATTTCTAGTTTCATGTTATGGTGGTTGGAAAAGATGCTTGATATGATTTCAATCTTCCTTGATTTTATTGAGGCTTGTTTTGTGACCTAATATGGAGAATGTTCTATGTGCACTTGGAGAGAAATATGCATTCTGCAGTTTGGGGGTGAAATGTTCTATGGATGTTTATTAAGTGGATCCGATCTAATGTGACATTTAAGGTAATTATTTCCTTGTTAATTTTCTGTTCATTATGGATGTATGTCTATGTATTCATTGATGTGAATGGGGTATTAAAATTCCTTGCTCTTGTACTATTTCTCCCTTTGTTTCTATTAATAATATTGCTTTATATATTTAGATATCTGTGATTGTTAGATCCCCTTCTTGAATTGACCCCTTTATAATTGCAATGTCCTTCTTTGTGTTTTTTAAAATCCATTTTTGTTTTAAAGTCTATTTTGTATGATATGAGTATTGCTACCTCAGATTTCTATTTCAGCTTTCTTTTCATTTCTATTTGCATGAAATATCTTTTTCCAACCCTTTACTTTCAGTCTGTATGTGTCTTTAGATTTGAAGGGAGTCTCTTGTAAGAAGCGTATAGATGAGTCATGGGTTTTAATCCATTCAGCCACCCTGTGTCTTTTCATTGGATAATTTAATTCCTTCACATTTAAAGTAATTATTAATAACTGTGTACTTACTGCAATTTTGTTAATTGATTTTATTCTTCTCTGTTCCTTTCTTCTTTTCTCTTCCCTTGTGGTTCGCTGGTTTTCTTTAGTGTTTCATTTGGCTTTTACTCTTTATTTTTTGTATACCTTTTATAGATTTTTGGGTTTTGAGATATATCTATATATCTATATATCTATATCTATATCTATATCTATCTATCTATCTATCTATCTAATCAGTCTATTTAAGCTGATAGGTGTTTAAATTTTACTATAGTCTATAATGACTATATTTTTACTCTCTCCTCTACACTTTGTTAGGGATGTCATGTTATAGATCTTTTTGTGTTGTATATCTCCTAACTACTTATTGTAGTTTGAATTGAGTTAGAAACTTTTTTCTTTTTTGCCTTGTAGTAGCTTTTAAAATGTCTGATTTGCTGTATTTATTAAATATTTGGCTTTTTCTGTGAGATTTTTATCTTTATCCTCTTATTGTATTTCTGTTTATGGTCTTTCCTTTTCTGCTTAAATAAAATTCTTTCACATTTCTTACAAAACTGGCTTAATGGTGGTGAATTCCTTTAGTTTTGCTTCTCTGGGAAATTCTTTATGATAATCTTGGCTGGGTAAATTATTCTAGGTTGTAGGATTGTTTCTTTTAGTATTTTCAGGATGTCCTACCACTCCCTCTGGCCTATGAAGTTGCTGCTGAGAGTTCACCTCATATCCTGTGGGATTTCCCTTGTATGTAATTTGTTATCAAGATTGTCTCTTGGCACTTTAATTACAATATGTATTCAAGTGGGTTAATTTGGGAACTTCTTGTTTGGAACTCTGTAGAGAGTTTAAGTAGCTGGCTGGAGAAGCTCCTGGAAAGGAGACAGGTGTGTGTGGTGACACCTTGTTGTTCCTGCTCGCTCCCTTTGTGCAGACACAAAGGCTCCGGGCATTGTAGATCCTGCAGGTAGGACGCAGCACAGGCAGCACCAGAGTAGAGCTCCCCTCACCCTGTCTGTGGAAATGGCACCAGCAGCTCCTGCGCCCTCAGAGTTCCCGCAGCTCCGCAGGGCTCTCGCACTTCCCAGCCTTCTTTATGCGCTCTCTCACTCCTCTCTCTCTCTCTCCTCTCTCTCTCTCTCCTCTCTCTCTCTCTCCTCTCTCTCTGTCTCTCTCTCTCTGTCTCTGTCTCTCTCGTTTGTTGTTCAGAAGCAGTTTCTTCAGCCCACAGTTGTCTCACAGGTGTAATTGTGATTACATATGTATATATGTGTGTGTGTGTGTATTTATGTGTGTGTATGTGTATATATTTAGTATTTTCAGGGAAGGGAAAACTTTAGCATTCTCCGATGTTGCCGCTATCTTGGACCTCCTCAAATGCATACTTGCTCTTAAAACCCAGCCACCATGCTGTGGGGAAGCCTAAGCAGCTGATGGAAAGGAACAAAGGCACCCCCATCTTTAGCCCCTGCTGAACTTCCTGACCGGCTCACACCAATTTGCCAGCCATAGGAGTATGCTGCTTTGGATTTCCATCTTCTAGCCCTAGTTGAGCTGCTCCAACTGACACCACATGGAACAGGGACAAGGCTCCCAGCTAAGCCTTGCCTCGATCTCACATGCACGAGCAGCATAAATGACTGCTCTGTTCAAGCCACGGGATATTGGAGTGGTTTGTTACTTAGCAGCAGATGACCATAGCTATGGCTGCAGGGCAGACAAGGGCTCCATCCTCGAGGGCCCCGTCTGCCAGGGTAAGAACTTTGGGTTTTGTTTTCATTGTGATGAGGAACCATTAGAAGACAGTGAGCGGCAGAGTGGCTTCAGAGGGACATGGGCAGCAGCAGGAAGCCAGTGAGGAGGCCCTGCAGGGGTCCTTCTCAGTGGTGAAAGGTGGCTATGGAGGGAGGGGTCAGGAGTGGTGGAATATGGGTAGGTGCTAACGCAGAATGGATGGGATTTGCTGAGGGATTGGATGTAGATGGGGGTCAAGGATGAATCCAGTTTGAGTCAGTGTGAGCTAGGTGACTGCATGGCAGCCATCCCCTGGTGTGAGAACTCAGCTTGGCCAGGAGACTGCCGAGATGGTCCAGATGTGGGGTGGCAGCAAAGCCAGACTGGGGGCAGAGAAGAAAAGATATTTGAAGGGAGTCAGGGGTAAACTTGACGGGACTTTAGAAGGGAGCAGGTGGCACACAAAGGGAAACTGAGGCAGCCCAGCATGGGCTTGCCCTGCTCTCTCTACCCCTCCACTCCTCCCCAAATCTCACACAAGGTGTTGCCTGGATGTGCCAACAGTTTCCGTGGCGTCTGCCAGTAGGGTCCCAAGGGGCACTGTGAGCTGACGGCAGGGGATTCGGCTAGCACTTCCCAAGGTGGTGTATGTTTTTGTCTCTGCTCTTTTCATGGCTTGGCCAGGGGCTGTGGGAGGTACCCAGGCAGGATCTTGGTTAGGAAGGGAACACTGGGCATCTCGCCTCCATGAGCTTCGGGCAGAGCAGTACCCCGGCCTGGCAGAGGCCGGACATCGTTTGGCACCCAGGAAACTCGAGCAAGTCTTCTCCTCTGCATGATGACCCTGCACCAAAGCCCACCTCCTGTGACCCTCGGAGCAAAGGGCTACCTGTAGCTGCAAGGCAAGTCTTCAGGGGCCCCAGACAAGGACTATGGGTGGGGGACTCACAGAAGTTGGCCACCGTCTGTGCTGAGAAATGACCCTGGAATCTAGAGATTTCCTCCATTTGCAAATACATTTCTAAATGTCAAGAAGGAATTGCATGTTAATTAGGCATTAAGACAGGCTGTGGAATACTTAATGACATGGAAAGATGTTACTGACATATTGTTGCATGGGGAAAACACAGGTTTCAAACTGGTGTGTATACCCTGGTCCCGAATTTACTCCTCTGCCCCCGACCCAGGCAAGTATGTGCCCTGGCATTCTCTGAGATATTAACCATGGGTGGGTTGGGGTAGCTTTCATTTTCTTTGTTGTTTTTAATTTACTTTTACTTCCTGATGTTTCTGTAGGAAGCGTTATTTAATTCTAGAATCACACAACAAAATTTCTATCAAATGTGTCAATAACTTAAATTAGAAATCTGCTGCTTAATAAGCAGGAATCAGTGCTCAGAATAGAAAATATGAAAAGATAACGAATCTCTACCCAGAAGCTACCACAGGAAAAGGCTATTTTTAAAGCTAAGAATTGTTTACTTTTCTCTTTTCACTTTTATGTTCTCATTAATTTAAAAACTGTCATTTGTAGGATTTTTGTTTAAATGGTATGAATTTTTCTGTCCTAGTTCTTACCTTTGATAAATGTGTGTGCTTTTTTTTTGGTAAAGGGAAAAAAATGACCTGAGTTGCTTCTAACTGGGAGGTGGCTTTGCTTTCTAGTGGCCTCTCCAGGTCTGCTGGGTGGACTGGACGTTTCCAGTCGGGTTCACCGTCCTCACGGGCCTCCCTCCTGGCCTGGGGGGAACTGTTTCCTCATCTGAGAAATGGGGTTAGGGGTGCAGTTTTTAAGAGCGTGAAAAATTTGGGTGGGTGTGTAACTGTCAGCTTTTTCCAGTGTGGACCACCCCTCACATTTGGAGGCTGCTTGTGGAGACTGGCCTGGCAGAGCATGGCACTGAGGAGTGAGGGCCCAGACAACCCGGCTTGTGCCCCCACCCCGCTGCTCCCCGGATGCCGCCTGGGGGAATTCCTCCTCTGTGCCTGTAAAATGAGGACACTGTTCCATTCCTGGGGGACTTGTTAAAGGTGAGTTAGGAGCAGGGCCCACCAGGGGTGGGTGGCACACAGCAGCCATGACATCTTCCTGCAGGTCCCATGGTGCCCTCAGAGCCTGGGGACCATCTGGACCAGGCCCCGGGCAAGCGGACAGCCACACCACCCCCTTGCCGTTAGCCTCCTCCAAAGGCCAAGGCAGGTCTGAGCCAGGGTCCCTGCCTCTCGCCACCGGCACTGCTTTCCCTCCTTGGCCATTTCAGGATAAAGGCTGGAGCCCACAGCAGGTCTTCCCATCAGGTTTTTATTATAAAGAAGGTTCCATTGAGAGTGTCCTGGTCACCCTCCCGGGCCAGGCCCTGCGCTGGCTGGGTCTGCTGCGGGGCTCCGGTCAGCCAGAGGGCCACTCGAGACAGGAACAGAAGGCGTGATTTTTCTCAGGGGGGCGGGGGGGGGGGACAAGGGGGAGAGTCTGTGCCAGAGCTGCCCATCCCCTGGAACAGTCCTTTCCAGTGCTGCGTCGGGAGCCCCTCGGTGCCCTCCCAGGTCCTCTGCACAAGCGGCAGCTGTTCACAGTTGGTGCATGATACGTTTAATATAGAAAAGCTTTCTTAAAAAAACAAAGTGGTGCTCTCCTTAGAAATGCTCCCAGCAAGATCAAGTAGCCCAGCTACATCCTTGGTGCAACTTAGCCCCTCCGCCCCCCGACCCCATGGCCCAGCACCGGTCCCCTTCCGCCCTCCTGCTCGGGGAGAGCGCCAGGAGCCTCCCCTCTGGCAGGGGCGCTGCCCACTCCCCAGTGGCCATGTAAGCGACGGAATCCTGACTCTGCTCGGAACTGCGTGGCCAGGTCCTCTCTGGGTGAGGGAGACTGGACAACGTTTTGGTGGTTACATCGGAAACCAGTCACGGGCTGGTCGAGGCGGCCTCCCCTCCGTCAGAAAGGCTGAGGTAGTGTTTCTGGCTGCGGCCTCCGGGCCAGGCGGTCTCTTACGTTTGTCTGTTCATTTGCGGGACCGAGTCGGGCGGGGCTCTCAGCTGTGACAGAGCGTGCAGGGCACCGTCCCGGCTGTCCTGGTGGGTGGTGGGAACCTTACCAGAGACTGGCTGTGTCATCCAAGTCCCCATCCCAGAGGCTGGGCCTGGGGACAAGTAGGAGGGGACAGAGGTGCCCAGGGGGCCAGGGCAGGGGGGCTCCTCATTCCCCCTCTCCAGTGACTCTGCTCAGTCATGGCCCAGCGGAGTCAGAGGCACTGGGGCCCCAGTGAAGTCGAGGGCCACACGGCCTCCCGGCGGCTCAGGCCTCGCTGTAGCACTCATAGATGTTGTCCTCCATCAGAGCCACCACCTGCTCAAACTTGTGCTGCAGCTGGGTCCTCCGGGCCGTGGGGTTCGCCTCCAGGGCCGTCATGATCTGAGGGGAAGCAGAGGGGCTATGGGGCTACAGGCCTGGGCCTCAGTGGATCCCCTGGCAGGTCTTTGGGGAGCACCCTGCATGCATTTCCACAGCTGCTGGCCTGCCCTAAAGCACCAATGGCCTGGGATGTAAATGCTGGAGTGGGAACCTCTGTGGGTGAGATGGGGAAGGGGCACCGTGGCTGCAAGGGTCAGTGCCTCACACCAGGGGTACCCACCTGCGGGCGATACCTCTTGGCGTATTTATAAATCTCTGCCATGGCCACGTTGGTGTTGAACTCGTTCTGGTACTTCTACGAGCAGAGAGAAGGCGGGAGTTGGGAAGGGTGGTTAACCTGTCACACCGGGGCCCAGCTCTGCCCTGCTGCTTGTACACAAACCCCTCACTGGACGGTCAAGTTCCAGACCCCCCACAGCCCCACCGCACCCTCGACTCCTCGGCCAGGTGCGCGTTCATCTCCTGCTCGCTGAGCGGGGTCATGTCGTGGATCTGCTTGTAGTAGCGCTGCACGACTTTGCGGTACTCAGGGATCTCCTTGGCGTAGAGGAGCTTGTTGGTGGGTGAGTCCTGGGTAGAGAGCGCGAGGGCATGAGTAAGAGAAGGAAAGGATTTGTCTTTGGACGAGCCATGCTCTCTACTGCCACAAGAAGCCCCCCCCCCCCCGGTCCCCAGTGTCCCCACTCCGCCAGCTTCAGACCAGGGGCTCCTCACCACCCCCTCTGCTGTCCTTTCACACCGAACCCTTGCCCTGTTGTCTATGGGACTGTCAGGGAGATGACCTGAAAGGGGATCTACTTCTTTCAGGGGGAAAGGACACGGGCTCTGAGCCAGCTCTGGGCCGCACAGAGGCTGTTTTGTTTACATCCTTGCTTCGGGTTCTAGGTCTTGGTGGCTAAGATTTCTGGAAGCCTGATTGCTGGCTCAGTGGAGTATTTCCCACCACATGTTTTCAACGCCCGAAAGCGAAATGTGCCAAGGACACTCCCAGTTCTTTGTCACGGGCATCCTGCCTTCCGAGATGGTCAACGCATCACTTCTCCGCACTGTCTCTCAAAGTCACGGGCAGAATGCAGGGCCGTGAACCCTCCCTCCTGCCCTGCGAGGTCTGCTTGCTCCATCGCTTGCCCCTGCCGTTCCCTCTGCCAGGAACCCCATTCTCTCTCCTCTCCCTGCAGAGATGCCTCGGGGGGCTCCCTCCTGCACCCATCTTAGGGGTGATGGTCATCTGTTGCCTCTGCCCACCCCTCCTCTGAGTCCAGAGGGCTCCTGGCCATCGGGACCGCTGCCTGTGGCCTGGCTGATTCTCGGATGGGATGACACTGTGCTTGACCAAGCAGGTTTCCTACATTCGCTCTGGCTTCCTGGGCCTGGCTCTACGGCCTGAATGTCGGGAGCTGATGCTGGGCCCACCTGAGGCAGGTGCAACCGGTCTTTAGCGATGCAGTTTCTGACTGTAGTTGTCGTGTCTGGGTGTCTCCTCTGGTCCGAATGTCCCCGTTCATCCCCATGTCCCCCAGACCTGAGCTCCTATCGTTCCCCTCCCAGAAAAATCTCCATCCCGTCATTAGCACCCAGGCTGCCCCCAGGAGCAGCTGACCTTGCCCAGCTGAAGGTCAGAGATGGAGCAGGCGTCAATGAAGGCCTGTGCGATGACGGAGAGGCAGGCGTCGATATGGTCCGTCTTGTCGATGTCGAAGACAAACTGCGGGTTTTTCAGGATGTTCACCCAGAACCGGAGAGGAAGGCTGTGGGATGGGGGGACAGAGGCAGTGGGAGCCCACCCCAAGGGGAGAGCAGCCAGGCCCAGAGGACAGGCCGGCTTTACCCCTCAAGGCTGGTGTAGCCTCCTCACAAGATGGAACCTCTAGGGACCTTGGTTTGTTCACCCACGGACGGGGCTGATGACCCTCCCTGCTGACTGGGCTACAAGCAGCTAAGAGCCAGGTTTCCTGCATGGAGCAGGGCAGGAGGCTGAGCCAGGAGCTGCAGGCCTGGCTGGGGTGGAGGGGCCTGAGTCCACCCTCACTGCCCACCCCACCCCCCACAGTCTCCAGCAGGAGCCTCCAGCCAGGTCCTGGTTCTCATTAGAAGCTCCCCCACGCCGCCTGGCAGCCCATGGCTCCTCCCTTAGCCTCTCACGGCAGCAGGAAGTCCATTAGCAGCAGGCAAGGGCTGAAGGAGGGTGGAGCCTGGAGCCTAGGCCTTGGCCTCAGGAGCCAGAGGGTTGGTAAAACCCCCACTCCCACCGCAGCGCCTCCCAGTGACTCAGCAGCCTGGGCTTACGCACCCCCAGAGCTCTGAGAAGCCCCTGCAACTGCACAGAAACTTCTTGGGCCTGCGGCACTTTTCCTGAGGGTCAGCTGAGTTCTTTATCAACTCCTTGTTGGGATCTGTGACCCCAAAAAGCTAAGACATGCCTCAAAAGAAGGCTGCAAACTGGGAGTCAAGATTATGCTGCTTTCAGCCATCCAAGGGCTGCGTGATCTTGGGCAGTCATATCTCTGTGAGCATCACTGTTCTCATCTGTAAAATGGAGCCGACAGTGCCTGCCCAAGAAGAATGGAGGGAGGATGATGGTAAGGGCAACACTTACATAATGCTCGCTGCTCGTTAACTCTTACAGTTAAGGTGAACTACTTTTATTGCCCTTGTTTTACAGCTGGGGGAACTGAAAGCACAGAGCAGTTAAGTCATTTACCCAAGATCACACAGCTGGGATATGGCATAGCAGGGACTGAACCCAAGCAGGTGGACTGAGACCAGGCTCTGAACCCCGCCACCGTTGCTGCCCCCAGGGATCCATGGAGCTGCACAGCCCTCCCCACATACCCACCGCTCACCTGTTGGTTTTCCAGATGTGCAGGGTGTCAGGATCTGAGATTCCCCTCTTCTCAGCCTGCTCCTCCAGGAAGTCGAAGAAGTACTTGACGGCCAGAGGGGGCTTGTCCTCACGAATGCTCAGAATGGCCTTGAACAGGTCATCCAGAAACTTCTGCAGCGTGCCCTGCAGGGGAGCAACGCGGCTGCCATCAGCCCAGGACCACGTGTAGAGGGTAAGTGGGACCCGGATGGCTCAGGGGAGGCTGCGGTACTGGAACTGGTGAATGTGGAAGCCATGTGGCACCCAGCCGGTCACCTAACCTCTCTGGGTCTCAGTTTTCTCACCTGTGAAATGGGTTAGTGAAACCTACCTCACAGGGGTGCTGAAAAGTCTTGGGCATAGAGTGGGAAATCAGGAGAGCCAGGGTGTGGTATGTAGGCTGTGGACTGCCACCCTAAGCCGTGTGGCCTTGGGGACATCACTGACCCCTCTGCCCTCTCTGGCTCATTTAGAACTTGTCTGTCAGACACTTTGCACGGCTCTGAGCAAAGGCAGGACCCTGGGAGCCCACAGAGGAAGAGCTCTCGCCCCACCCAGGCATGTGGACACGGCCGTGCCTACCTTGGTAGACAGCAGGCGGGTCAGGTAGATCTCTGGTAGCACCTTCTTGCGGTGGCTCTGCCGGTGGGACTTCTTGGGCTCTGCCAGCTCGTCTGTGGGCAGCACCTGGAAGGCCGGAGCGGCGGTCAGTGCCAGGCACCTCCTCTGCCGTCCCGGGGGGAGGGGGGGAGGAGACCCCCATCTTTCTCCCAGAGGCACTTGGTTCCCTGCTGATTCTGGATCCCATCTCCACTCCCCACCCCCAGCCTTTCCCAGAGCTTGGGAGCATCCTCCCCAGAGGACCAAGGGGGCAGGAAGCCAAGTCCACACCCACTGCGGGGCGGGAGCCCCGGGGCCAGAGGCCGGGCACTCACCAAATGGAAATACTTCTCTGTGTCCAAGTCTTTCACTGTGAGAGGAAAAACACACAATAAATAAACAAGAGAAGGGAGGGAGAGAGAATAGAAACGGAGAGGAAACCAAGAGAAAGGGCGAGTTCCAAAGAGACACACGAGACGGAGTGAGTCAAGGAGAAAAACGTGAAGAAAGAGATGAGAGAGATCCAGAAAGGCAGAGCACGAGACAAAGAGAAAGGCAGAGGCATGAAGGAGAGACATGCAGGTGAGAGAAGAAACGGAGGGAGTGGAGAGGAACAGACAGGCTCACAGGGAGAGGGAGAGGCCCCAGCAGGAGGGAGGCCGCCCTCATGCACTCCCCCACCTGACCCCAGAGCTCCCACCAGACCTCACAAGCTGCTGGGAGAGAACCAAGATCCTGCTCCCAACCTCAGAGGGAGCCGAGACCCAGAAGCACGAGGCCTGGGGCGTCTGAGGGTGTGGACGGTGGGATTTGAGGCAGAAACACAACCCAAAGCCTAGACGGGCATGCCAGCCACCCCTCTGGCCTGGCAGCTGCCCAGACCCATTGGAACCACGTCCTGGCCGCCCGCAGGAAGCCGGCCTGAGAGGCCTGGTCACGGGGGCCTGGTTTGGCCCCTGCCCCGACCAAGGAGGCCACAGCCCGGCCTCGTGAAGCCTCAGCTTCCCCACTGGGACTGCTCAGAAGGGGCCCGAGCCACCTCCCCATGCCCAGCGGCGCTACCTCGGCCCAGTGTGTTGTCCTTCTTGTCTGTGAGGCTCATGGCCAGCGAAGCACCTTCGGGGATCTGACAGGAGGGGAGAGGCTGAGGTCAGAGGTCAGGTTAGGGAGGCTGCAAGGGGGGGGTTAGAGGGGGGGCTGGGAGCCCACCTTGTAGTGTGCCAGTGTGTTGAGCTTCTTGCGGCCATCCTCCACCACTGAGGTGTCGTCCAGGTCCCGGAGGATGTAGCTCTGAGTGCTCGAGGCGAACCACTCTGCAGGCAGGGAGCAGGGGGTCAGGGGCAGGGCCGGCCACGGGGAGAGCACCAGCCTGGCCACATGGGGAGAGGCTGCTGGCTCTCGGTGAAACCTGGGGCATGCCACGTTTCTCTCTGAGCCTCTTCCTCCCCTCTGTAAACAGAGAGTGGGGAGAAAACTGGAGAACAGGGTGCTGGGAGGCCGGAGCCGTGCTCGATCCCTGGCAGGAGCACAGAGCAGGGGCTCTGGGAACGTCCTCATCCTCGGGGTTGTTACTGTTCATTAATGAAATAAGAAAGGGCACCCCCAGCCCTGGCTGGTGCGGCTCCATCGGGAAAGGGCACCCCCAGCCCTGGCTGGTGCGGCTCCATCGGGCGTTGTCTGTGCATCAGGAGTTTCCCATTTGATTCCCGGTCAAGGGCTCACGCCCGGGGCTGTGGGCTCAGTGCCCTAGAGGTTCACTCATCTGACCGTCTCCATGCCCCCGGTGCCCAAGCCTGTGCCCACTTGCTGAGTGAAAGGGGTGTGTGACTAAGGCAGGGGCTGGCTCCCACCAAACACCACGTGGTGCTGCCCCACCCCTGCCCACCGAGGTCGACGTCCTCGGCGCGAGGCCACTGGGAGTAGGGCACGTTCTTGCAGAAGGCCTCCAGGATCTTCTCCTTCACCTGCGTCAGCGTGTCGGTGTCCATGGCTCGCACGCTCAGCGAGTCCATGCCGCAGCCCTGGAAGGACACGTTCAGGTTCTGTGGGAGAGGAGGGAGGACAGGTCGGTCAGTCCTCACTGTCACGGCCCTGGGCCCAGGCAGGGGACAGCCTCCCACAGGCTGGGCAAGATCGCAGCCCCCAGGCATGTGGGGAGCCCTCCCAGCCAGCCCAGGAGATGGTCCCCCCTTGCTTCCCAGTTGCCCTGGCCCCACCGCACACGGGCTCACCCGGGGCTTGGCCTCAATGTTCTCCCGTAGCAGCCACTCCTCATTGAGCGTGTAGCGGGCCTTGCCTGTGATGGCATCAATGGAGCCCTTGCTGATCTGCTGCTTGATGGCACACAGGAGCAGGAAGAAGGGCTCCCCTACCGTCTCCTGGGGTGGACAAGGGCCGTCAGGGGCTGAGGCCCAGCCTGCCTGGCCCCCTGCCTCCCTCCCGTCCCTCTGTATTCCAGCTCCCAGGCCTCTGGAACACCTTCACGACCCACTTCCACCAGCACTTTCCTGGCTGCCTGTGTAATATCCTTCTTTTGGATCCTGGAGCCGTTCCCCCACCCCCTGAAGTCTCCATGGACTCTAAGGTCGAACACCAGTGGCTGCGGGCAGACCCATTGAGGCCGAGAGAGCAGGTAACCAGCCCAGGACCACCCGGCGGGAAGAGGCACAGCTGGGCTTGGATGCTGGACTGGCCGACTCCCAAGCCTGGGACTTCCTGCTAAGCCTCCCAAGGTGAGTTTGGGCGGAAGCAGAACACAGACGGGTTCCCCACCTAGATCACAGCGCGGTGAGTGTGCAGAGTCCTGGGCTTAACTGGACTCTCCTGCCCTCGCCGCCCTTGCCAGTCTCCTTTCATAACGTTCAACAGCCAGAAAGGGACTTGGCTGCCATCCGCAGCCATGAGCCAATTTTCATGGTCACTTTACAGCAAGTGACCATGTACTACACTGATGGTAGCTATTTAGGTAAAACGGTAAGCAGATTTAAGGACAAAATGAAGTACATAATAGTGTTAGGCAGATTTGGCAAGATCACGAAGATAGCATGCCAACTCTTTTTTTTTTTTTATTATTAATCTTCACCCGGGAATATTTTTCCCACTGATGTTTAGAGAAAGTGAAAGGGACAGAGAGGAGGGAGAGAGCGAGAGAGAAACATTGATGTCACATTGATTGGTTGCCTTGGGAACTAAACCCGAGACCCTTTGCTGCGCGGTCTGATGCTCTAACCACTGAGAACACCAGCCAGGGTAAGCATGACAACTCTTATTCCTGATCTAGTTCTCCAGGCCTGGTGGTGGGAGCCATTGATGCCCCATTTTCTGGAGCAGGAAACAAAGGCTCAGAAGAAAAGCCATGCTAAGAGGCCTTGGGAGCTGGATCCAGAGTCTACTGCAGCCCCTACGGGCCCTGTTGCAGCCAGTGCAGACCAATGCCAAGATCAGTAACACCTGGAGAGCTTCAAGGGGCTGTGTGATGGCCCCGTCCTAGGCCCAACCTCCTCTGCTCCATCCCCATTCCCCTTCCCCACCACAGGGCTCCTCCAGGCTGCCTGCCCTCACGAGCCCCAAACCCAGGGGCCAGGCCCACACGACAGAGAGAAACCAAGACAGAGAAAGGCGATGCCTTTTCCAAGGTCGCACATAGGCTGGACTCTAACCCAGGACATCTGAGGCCCTGGTGCTGGGCTTCAGTCCGGCCTGTGATCCCCAGATGACTTCCTGGCCTAATGTAGGGGTCCCTTTGGCAGAATGCAGCCGGCCCTGACCAGCCTCGCTGGACCTCCCAGCCTCATCTCATCAGAAAGACTCACCTGACTTCCTTCAGTTCCTTTCAGAAACGGGCTCTCCTTCTGGCTTTGCCCATGCTGTCACCAAAACCTGGGACACCCTCCTCACCCAATTCTCTACCTGGCTCATTCCTACTCTCACCCTTACTCGGGCCGACCCCTGGAACCCTCCAGCCCGGTCAGAAGCCTCAGCGGTGGAGCTTTGCTGTATTTTAATTTGTTTCCACATCTCCCTCCCCTAACGCTGGGAGAGCTCCAGGGGCTGAGAGGGTTGGATGACTGAGGACAAGCTCCCTGACGAGGGCTCTGAGCCTCGCAGGAAGCCAGGCCTCTGCTGAGCCTCCGTCCCCCTCTGTATAATGGACCCTCTGGGCCTGTCCCCGCCCTCCTCCGAGTCCCTCTCTATCTGCACACCGGACGGGGTAACGCTCCTGGAGGAGCTGGCGGAAGGATGAACAAGGTGCGGTGTACGGCGGGGAGGCTGGGAGACGCCCCCTCACCCTCAGGCAGCTGTACATGCAGATGGACATCCAGTTGGTGAGCATCTTCTCCACCACGGACTCCGTGCGCCGCAGCATGAGCTTGGGGTTCTTGGCGGCGGAGGCGTCGATGAGGTCCACCAGCAGCTCCTTCATGATGCTGGTGTAGTACTCGAGCTTGCCGTGCAGCGCGATGGTCAGGAGCGAGGCCAGGCTGCACCTGTGGGGGGCATGGGGCGTCGTGGCCTTGTCTATGCTGTGCCTGTGGAATCCAGGCCCAGGGAGGGGAGGAGTGTGGGGGCTCAGCACCCCCAGGACCCCGCCCTGATGTTGGAGGCCAGCACCCAGAGGACATGGTGATCTGCAAACTTCCCGAGCCCAGGGTCCAGCCAGGCTGACCCAGGACCAGTGGGACTCAGACAGAGCTGCAGCCTGACCTGTCCCGCACTGCGAAGTCCTTCTGCTGCTCCAGGGCGTGGACAAAGACGATGAGGAAGTGCTTGTTGTTGAGCAGCGAGGAGAACAGGCTGATCCCCTCCTCCATGTTGGGCCGGCAGCTCTCGGGGATCTGCAGAAGCGATCGGTGAGGGGACCAGTGCCTCTGTCTGGCCAAAGGGGTCAGCACTTGTAACTCCCCATGACTGGGAGCAATGGCTCAGCTGGATTGAAAAGTGGGGCACAGCCCTGACCGGTTTGGCTCAGTGGAGAGAGCATCGGCCTGCGGACGCAAGGGTCCCAGGATCGATTCCAGTCAAGGGCATGTGCCTTGGTTGCAGGCACATCCTCAGTGGGAGGTGTGCAGGAGGCAGCTGATCGATGTTTCTCTCTCATGGATGTTTCTAACTTTCTAGCCCTCTCTCTTCCTCTCTGTGAAAAATCAATAAAATTTATTTAAAAAAAAAAAAGAAAGAAAAGTGGGGCAAAAAGAAGGGCCTGGAGGTAAGCCAGCATCCCCATGAGGGACCCTCTCAACTCTCCTGTAAGGCACAGGCAGAATGGGATGTCTAGGGAGGCCAGTCCTCTCCCCTCTCCACCTGGCCCGGGGTCAGCATGTGGTTAACCAGCTTTGTGGCCTGAGGGGCTGCTTCAATGGCAGATATGCACCCCTCTCCGCTCCGCTCCCCTGTGATTGGGACCCGATGAGCTGGAAAGTGGAGCCTGACAGGACTGGGTGACCGAGGCAGCTCAGAGTGTGTGTGTGTGTGTGTGTGTGTGTGTGTGGTTGGGGGCAGGGGTGCTCACCTTCCACTCTCCCAGCAGCGGGTGTGTCTCTTGCACCGGCGAGCTGCCCTGGGAGTTGAGGGTCTGGGAGGGCAGGATGTAGCGCTCTTCGTAGAGGGAGGAACACTGTGGAGGCAGACCCGGCACCTCAGCAGGGCTAGACTCCCCTGACTGGCATGCACAGACGCTCAACAAAGGCAAAGGGACACTTTACAGAGAAAGACAAGGCAATGGGCCATGATGAGGGAGTCACAGGATTCCAGAGGAGGGGGGAGGGGTGTCCCCGGGCGGGGGGGGGGGGCTTCCTGGAGGAGGAAAAAGAGTGGAACCAGCATGCGCCAGGCTGTAGCAATGCAAGAGGGCACAAGGCTTAAAACAAAAGCAGCTGAGTGTGGAATAAGGGAAACGGAGGCAGAGAGGCTGTGCATGGTGTGACCAGGGCAAGAGAAGGGCACTGGCCATCAGCACGAATGCTCTGGGCAGGCCAGGACAGGAGGAGGCATGGAAGGGCGGGCAGAGTCTCGGGGGCAGGAAGAGGGTATGTGGAGACCAAGAGAGGCCAGGATGGGAAGGGGCCGCGATGTGAGAGCTCACAGGACACATGACGCGTGGGCCACCTCTGCTCACCCCCCTC